>VDFB02333338.1:0-87500 GCA_007258455.2 Sequoia sempervirens | reverse complement strand
CCTTTCATCCGGTAATTTCTATTTGTATGCTTCACGCACTATTTTAATTAAAACCCTTTTATCTGTTTCGGCTTCGACTTCAAATGCTATGGTAACCCAGGGGGTTTCGAATGCCATAATGTTGAAGAGGAAGAGGGGGAATTTTATTTTCATTTAATTTTTTTCTGTAGATTTCTTTGTCTTTTCGTTTTTTTAGGCATTTGCAACGAGGAGTGATTTTACCCTAGAATTTCCAAGAAAAGAGCAAATGGCTGAATCAGGCGAGTAATATTTTATTTAGTAGGCCTATGTCTGTGTATATTCCCTATTTGTCTATTTCCATTGCTTTTTCAAGTGGCCTTCTTTAGAATGAAATGGAAATGGCGGTTATGATAGGAAGAGAGCAAGGAAACATCAAAAGGGTGAAGGTAATTTCTATTTTTATGCTTCATGCACTATTTTAAGTAAAACCCTTACATTATTTTTCAATGGCTGCTATCCTTTTATTGCTTTTACCAGTGGCGTTGGGTTATTTATTCTAACTAAGAAGGGGCGAACCTTCAACCAATTAGTTCTACCAGTTTCAAGCCGCTTCACCGTGAGATGCCTATTGCAATGCAAAAAACTGAAGTAAAATGTATATCCCTGAGAATAAAATGTATACCGCAGAGACGTTAAATTATGTTGTTAAGCTTACCACTATTTTTTCTTTTTCAAACTTTGGAGTGAATGTGAAGTGGAAGGGGTCTAAGGGTAATAAGTTAGGGTCTCATTTTAGGAGGGTTGTTAAGAGGAATCAAAGTGGCTTGCAGTGTCTTGGAAATGATGGGGTTGTGCAGTGGAATGGGGAGTTTACCTTGAGATTGTTCGTGTAAGTACAATTTTTATTTTTACAGTCTTGTCCTTTTTTCTTTCTTTGGTTTCTTTGTTTATTTTTCAGATCTTTGTGCAAGATAGATTTCCATTTTAAGGACCAAGTATTGACATTTTGTGTGGGGAAATAGGTATCCAGTTGTGAAGAAAACTACTGGGGTTTGTTTTTACGTGAGCTGAGATTGCGATATGATCTTAAATATGCGACCCATTTTCTGTTTCTTTTCAGTTTTGATGTTACATTGTTGTGTGAGCTACAATTTCAAATGACCACAAATGCAATTCCCATATTTCAGTTTTGCATAACGCTTTGTAAACTCAGCGTCATTAAATACACTACCCATTGCCTATTTCCTTTGGAGTCTATTGGAGTCTATTGTTTCTTTGTCATTTGACATTAAATGATCATAAATTCAATATATCCATTTTCTTTTGTTGCATGGAGCAATGCAAATCGTAAATGAATACGGGCATTGTTATTTTAGGAGTTAGGCCCGATAATTTGTTCTCAGAGAGCTTTTGTTTGTGTCTGATGTTGTATGAATGTGGAAGTTGTGTGCTCTGTTGACATTTGAAAATATAATTTTCTGTTTGACCTTTCGCTTTCAGATACACAAAATAATTGTGGAAAACCCTCGTATATCATGTCCGTGAATTGTTATGATTGAGAATATGAATTTTTGGAATATTTTGTGTGCCACAATAGATATCCATTTTTGCAAATCTCCCTTACGTTGTCTTTAGGGTTTGTTTTTAGTATGAGAGTTTATAAGTTTAAATGATCCAAAATGCAAATATCCATGTTCTATTCTTGCATAATTCGGTGTAAATTTTTTTTAACTGAATATGGGCATTGTTATCTTGATAGAAGATAGCTCATTTTGTGTTGATAAGATCATCAATGGTCATTTGTTTTTTGTATTGTTGTTTTACTTTTAAGATGGAACCTATGTGTTGTGTAAAAAATTGAATACATAAATTTTTGGACGACATTTGCTCCTTGAAAATAAATATAAAATCATCAAAACCTCTTCATACTACTAATAATCGATTATATTTTTACTAGCACTAGATTACATTTGCTCTTTGAAAATAAATATACAATCATCAAAACCTCGTCATACTACTAATAATCAGTTATTATTTTTACTAGCACTTGCACAGTTAGGATGCTTTTGCTAATAGGAAAATGACTATTATTGACAGAGACATATCATATGGATGGAGATGTAACACAACATTTTCACCATTTTTACTTTTTCAGCATGAGACAACACTTCCGGGACTATCATATAATAATTATTTGTTAAAATACAAGTTGTAGCCAAATGCGTGCCCTTTACAAGTCGAATGAAATTTTAGATAGTTGAGTAACTGCTTGAAATATAGACAACAGTATACCGAATGCCACTGATGAATTTAAATCATATTGTATATAGTGTTAAAGTATATCTGAATGTAGGTGTTGTAACTTGTTAGATTCTCTTCATTGGTAGCTGACATTTTATATTGTAACAGTAAACTAATGCTGAATAATGGTTCATTTGGCAATTACTACCTGCTTGGATGTTGAGTTGTAAATACGTAAGGGATTAGATTTTTTGGTAATGATAAATGACTCTGGTCAGTTGTTTATCCTCACTGGACATGGCTTTTGATGTAAATACCACAACATTGAAATCATCTTAGACATATTTGAAAAGAGAAATATTGAAATCATGAGACTTTGAAAGTTCCCTATGGAAATTAGTGAAATATAAAACGAGTGAATAGACTTCAGGTATAGTTTGATCTATAATGGATTGGGTTTCCGGATAAATATGATTAAGAAAGGATTTTTATTAGAGTGATTAAAATGAATTTATTTTACGTAGTATGAAGATGGATATCTTTTTTTAAATATATCATTTGTTTAAATTTTTGTATTTAGCAAGGTCATGTTATATTGTGTTTTAACTTGTGAAAATCATGGAATATACCCTCACATTAAAACAAATGTTTTTGACAAATGAATGTCATCCCTACTTTAAGCCTAGCTTATAAGCGGCACCATTTAAACATTTAAAGTTTGCACTTAGGGAAAGGACAATTGCTTTTCAAATTATCCTTTTAGATTATATTTGGCATAATATAAATTATTATATTTTATACTCGCTATTGCTTTACAAAATAATTTTTAAATACTTATAGTCAGATAATATTTTATTTTTAATTTTAGATTATAAAATATATTTTCCTAAAATATTATTAATTGAACAATATGAAATAAAATTACAATTTATATATTTAAATACTTTTAGGATAACATTCTAATATTTAGATATTATACATTTAATATTTTATAAATTATATATTATTAAATATAAATATAATATAGATTTTACATATAATATTGATTAAATTTTTAAATATATTATATGTTTAATATTTATTTATATTTGTTTAAATATATATTTAATTTTAAAAAATATATATAAAAAATATATTTATTATTTACATATTATATTAAATATTTAATGCAAAAATTTATTTATATATCCCTCTCTCCTCTCTCTTTATCTCTCTTTCCCTCCATATCCACCTCCATCTTCATTTGAAGCTATCACTTCTCTATCAAGGGCTTTGTTGCACAAACATCATTTGCTAAATGACCTAATTGACATCATGTATTGCACAAATGCATGAAAAAAAAATGATTTTAAAATTGACCTTCCAAACATCTTCGGCGTACCCATTGCACACCAAGGTGCAATTGCTAGTATAATTAATTACACAAGTTGTCCACATGACCTGATGTGACTAACTTAAAGGATGTGTGTCACATGTTAGCGTCCACATCCACCTAAATATTCTCTAATATCATATCGTTAGGTACATAACATGAATCTTTACATTTTTTTATTAATAAAACTCATTTAAAAAATAATTAGACAACTCAAGATTATATTTCTCGTTGTCTATACTAACAATTCTTAAACTATATTTACACCGTCATTTAAAAAAAAATGATTTCACATTATACAACATAATTAAATGATTTTAAGACCTCTTTTCTAAAAAGTAGAGCCCCAAATAATATATAGGACTATTAGATTACACTTTTTCTTATTTGAGAACCAATAAACTTTTTGGTATATGGACCAAAGCTTTTACTCACAAACTCTAACAATAGACATCCACTTTACCAAATTCATTTGAAACATGATTCTAATCCCATCCCTTATTTATTAAACCTTCATAATTTTCATAATTAAAAAAAATACACTCCACCCTCACCAATTAAATTACAATCCTTTTATTAAAAGAAAATTAAAAAAAAAAAATTCAAATTACAATCCTTTTATTAAAAGAAAATTAAAAAAAAAAATTCACAAACATAAAGAAACAACTTTATTTTTTGCAAAACAGTATCCAAAACCAAGGGCCTCCAAAACTTTATCCAAAACGAAGAGCCTACATTGGAAACCCTAGATTAGGTCCTCTATAAATTCTAATATTTTCTTGTGAATGTTGCGTAATCTCAATTTTCCGCGGTCCAAACATTTTTTCATTTTGCTTGAATAATTAGTAAGAGTTTCAGAGCACTCAGGAACCCAAAAAATGTCGCACTTTGGGAGATCGGGGCCTCCAGATATCAGAGACACGTATTCGCTTCTGGTTCTCAACATAACATTCCGTATGTATAAGATATACATCTTTTTTCCTGGGTTGTAAATAAATTATTCGAGTCTCAGGTAGGGATTTGCCTTTTCCTTATTTGTTTAAATATTTGTGTTGATCAGGCACTAGCGCAGACGATCTATTTCCGCTCTTCGATCGATACGGGAAGGTTGTGGATATATTTATTCCGAGAGACAGGAGGTCATGAAATAAAATCTAACCCTTATTTACGAATTCTACATGTTTTTGTGGCTTTCCAACTTCGGTATTTATAAGGGTGCCTGTGTTTTTTCGAAATCATGAAATGGGTTTTTTTTCTTTTTTTTAAAGATTATTCGTTTGTCTATTATTGTTAGGTTTTGTGAATTATACTTGGTTGATGTGATTGTATGGGCTTCTTTGAAAATTAGGGTTAGTTTATAGGATTTTTAGGGTTTCTGTCACCCTTATCATGTCGACTCGGATAATGGCTATTTTGGTTTCTGTTGATAACTGGGTCTTGACGAATATTTGCATTTTCTTGGCCTTTAGGGTTTCTAAGATGATTAGGCTATCTTTGTAGCTGTAGCAGTGGCATTAACATTTGAGATTGTGTGGCTGTTTGTGTGTCTATGACCGTGGGGCTTTCTGTACTGAATAGGGCTTCCGGGGCCTCTGGATATCTCTGGCCATTAGGCTTTCTTCTCAGTCAGGGTAGCTTTTTGTAGGCTGTTTCTGGCCATTTGGTTAGTTCTTTACTAAAAAAAATCATTGGTCGTCAACGAGGAACATCTCCATACTTTTCAAATCTCATTAGGTAATACTAGTGCTAGGTTTTTACTTAGAAATTAGATGCATAACCTATTTTCAGGATGGTTAGGCTTACCTAATGTTTTACACTTGATGCGGCTGTTAATGCATGCGTGAACGTTAGGGTTTTCTTGGTCATTAGTTTGCCACACAAATTATACATCTTTGTCACTAAATACATAGGGCTATGTTTTTACATAGAAATTAATCTATAAGTCACATACATGCTTTTACATGCTGACATTCAACTAATTTTATACCCTTCATTAAGCCATTAGGGTTTTTGTGGCCATCAGTAAAATGTAATTCACCAATTTATTCAGTTTTTAATCAATAAATTACTTAAAGTGGTGTTTTACTTTTTGCTCAGATTAGACTGTAACATATAAGTTACTTATTTTCAAATTTAGAGATGGTAACATTCAGGCTATCGAAACTTCATAGAACTGAAACAGTATATACGACTACTAGGATTTATTTGCTGGTCATGAATTCTGTTGCTATATACATCTAATTAACTGACCGGGGTTTGTTGTTGGTTTACAGAACTGGAGAGTCCCGAGGATTTGCATTTGTTCGGTACAAATATGCAGATGAGGCACAGAAGGCAGTTGAACGTCTTGATGGTAGGCTATCACTGTGATTGATACTTGCATTTCTGAAGGTTTATTAATACTTATTACAAAGGTTGAATGCTCAGATTGAGGTGTGTGTGCCTTAATAGTAGACAGTCTTCTCCGATTTATACTTATATTTGCTTTAGTTGTAAAATTATGTTTATTGCGAAGATTAAATGCTTGGATTGAGATATGCATTTTGGCATTCTTGGCACTAGGGTCAAGTGTTCTCTAAGTAAACACATGCTCTCCAGTGACTTGTGGTATCCATGGCCACAGTGATGAGCATTATATACACCAGGTCCTCTATTATATTATATAAAATGAAATCAGTTTAATTTTTACTTGTTGGGAAATAGTGTTGGAGATTAAGGCTGCTGTTAACATGGTTTTGGGATGCTTCCACAGTTTAAACACTTTAAAGATTGTTTAACATGGTTCATGCTTTAATAATTACATTCCCATATCTTTACCATGCTTGCTGAACTCCAATGATTGGAGCATGGATTGATCTTATATACTAGTATGTTAAAATATGTTTGCAATTTTTTAATCATTGAATCCAACTTTTCTGCTTTGATTTGTCCATCAAATGTCTTTATTTCAATATTTGATTCTCCTTTAAATGGCGTTGGTTATTTTTTTTGCTACATGGCTTTCCAGAAATCCTCACTCTTCATAACTTCTTTCTCACACCAAATTTCCTGGCTATAGCATTCATAAAACCACTGAAAGGGGTTTGTTATTGACAATTGTACATCTTCATTTGTTGCTTTGACACGTGGCATTGTCGTTGGTCCAAACATTGTTGACTCTCATACATTTCATGTAGTTTTCCAATGCAGTTATCCATCCCATGCATGTAATTCTTCCATTCAGGTTTTTTGTGTTTGTCATTGTTATATACACACTTCTACAAATCCACAAAGATCAAACTGTTTTTGATGCCAAAATGATCTGTAAAACTCTCAAATTAATTTAGAATATAAGTACCTCAAATTTACAACATACTGATATACATAATTTAATATTTATCAAATGACCGTGTTAAGAGGGAATTGTTGTAGCAAAGTAGAAAATTATCATGTTGGAATAAAAAGAATTCATAAAAAATATAAAGAATTTTTACCTTGGAACCTTCAAAGAGAAAAAAATCACGTAGGTAGTGGTAAATGCACTACTACCTGAATAATATGAAAATATTACAAAATATGTTGAGTTGCTATGGATGGAATCTGTTCCTTGCTAGAATGATTGCATGCACAATTGTCTGAGTCTCCAAGCCAACTAATGGACCAGCTGAATCATCCTTATTTTGATCTATATGGTTTTAATTAATCCTCCAATATTTAAAGATATACTCCCTGCTAGTTATAATTGCTGTTTGTACTGGAGCATTCTCCCAGACCCAGGAAGTTACCCCCCTTGGAAGCTGGGAGCTGGAAGCTGGAAAGTTGTCATTTTGCTTCAAGTTTTGATTTTATACAGTCAAGGTTCATTTCTGTGGATGCAGATTTGACCTAAGCATGGGATTGTCTTCGCAGGCACATAGTTGACTTGGAGATGCCAAAAAGTCCTTGTTCACTCTGTAATACCTGTTTTCTGTGCAAGCTGCTGATATTCTAATGATTTCATTGTATGGTCATAATTACATTCATTTTTAATAATTCTTATGGATCAATCCCTGTCCCAGAAACTAGGAGATTACATTCATTTTCTAATGATTTCATTTTACTGGTTCATTTTGACAAGGCTTTGAGTTAATGTCTTAAATGAATTTGTGCTTAAGTATGCATGATTTCCAATAAGAGATTGGTCAATGCAATTATTATGCCAGTCTTTTTTATGGTGACAATTAATTATTGGTTCCTGCAGGTAGAAATGTTGATGGAAGAGATATTATGGTGCAGTTTGCAAAATATGGCCCAAATGCAGAAAAAATGTGAGCTGATGATCTTAAACTGCTACCTTGCATTTGTTTCTACATTCCTATCTTACAATGTCAATTCACAAGTGTTAATTTAGATCAGAAATTGGCTTGTAATTGCATTCACATTCCAACTTTTTTAACTTTTCACTACGAGTTTCCACCATTTTTTGCCATGTAAAGGCTATTATTAGAAATTATGTGCCTTCTGAGATCCAAAACCGAAAACAATTATAATGATTTCTTTTATTATTGCACTTATAATATTTTTGGTTGTAGATTTTATTTTGTAGGCAGTAGAGTCCTTGTATATACACTTTACATGCGTCAAAAAATTTAGGATTTGGGAAGTAGAAATGATTTTTTCAGTTATTCTGCATTCAAAATATCAACACTTAATCAGTTTGTAATACAATTGTTTCTCTTTTCTGCAATGCATCCACGGAGATGAGTATGCAAAAAAAAAGAAAAGAAAAGAAAAAGCAAGTGTGAATTGAACATAGAATTCTGTGATAACTTTTTTGGTACATTTTAGACTTTTAGTGATATTTTATATGCTTGCGTAGAAGTGGGATTTAGGTTAGAAAAATGTAAAATTTAATTATTGTGCCAACTGAAACAGATTCTTATAATCACTATTGGGGTTTAGGTTTTTTTTTTTTTTGTTCTCATTTTCACTCTACCAAGAGGAAAACATATTTCAAAGATAGATTCTGTAATATCGTTTTTTTACATTTTGTGAAGTCTTTTAATATGATTGTTTAGAGGTGTGGGGGATTTAGTTGTGGGAAATCATAGTAGTTGCTTTTTTGTGCTCCAAACTTTTTGTCATTTTCATATTCATTCCATGGAGAGGGAACATGTTGTACTTTGTGTGGTGCACTTTTCTCACTGTGAGCTATAAAAGAAGTGGATACAAAGAATAGAATTACTTACAGTATATAAATTTCTATCAGTGTTATGGTTTACGCTTAACCAAAGTTGTTGTAGTTCAGCACAGAGAAATGAGTGCTTCCATGATTTGTCTTTTTATATATTAAGACTGAAAGATTTACCCAGAACAGAATTTGAGGGGCATTTTGTTGTTGTTTTGTGTAAATTTGAGGGGAACATTTTGTAGTATTAGCAACTGTAGTTTCTTTCTTTTAGCTGTAAAATAAGCGAACAAAGAAAGGATTTCCTTTTTTACATTTTCATGACTTGGTATATTTTCAATGAGTGGTGTTGGTCTTGAGTGCAGGAAAATATATTTGTCTTTACGGTTAACATTATGACTAAATTGGTTTCTGATAAGCACTAATTGAGGGATTGCTCTCTGATACTTTTGCTTTATTGGATCAAGTTAAACAGTTATTTCTACTAATCCTGGAATAAATAAAAGAAAGAAAATGGTTCTATGCTCTCGGTTTGTCACACAGTGCTTGTCTCTAACTATTGATGTTTGTAATGTATTTGTTTTTTCAAGCAGTCATAGAGGAAGGATTACTACATCAAGCCCAAGGCCAAAGGGAAGGTCTAGAAGTCGGAGCCCTCCGCGCTCTAGGTATGGACCATTTATGTTGTTGGTATCTTGCATCAATAGCTCATATTTATTGATTATTATTTTTGTGTAGATGTAATGCAAGATAGAACTTGGAGTAAAAGGAAACATAGAATATATGTTTTATATAGAGTGATATTTTATTCTTTTTGGGTGTATTTGTACTGTACTACTCACAAATCATTGTCACTAAAGGTACCGTGATGACCGAGAGAGGGAATCTGGGCGCCGCACACGTACACGTGATAGGTATGAGCGTGACCAATATCGAGACAAGGACAGAGATTACCATCGACGCAGTCGCAGCCGAAGTTCCAGTCCCATCCGGGGTAGAAGTGGGAGTACGAGCAGGCTAAATGATGAACCAAAGAGAAGATCAAGAAGCAGGTCAAGAAGCCATTCTCTGAGAAGGTATTACTTTTAGAAGTGTCTCCCAATTGTCTTTGATGATATACCTATTGATATCTATTGCATGAGTTCAATCTCTTAAATGACTTAAGTATCTATTTTGCAGTGCATCTCCTGCTCGTCGTAGTCCAACCCCACAGAGGAGTCTTTCACGTCCTCGAAGTGCAGAACCAAAAAGTCCTCCAGCAAGGTCTCCTTCTGGTGCAAGTGCATCACCAAACGCACGGGGAATATCTCAGTCTCCAAGCTCATCACCACGGAATTATGATGCTGATGTAAGCTTTCTGCTGTTAACATGGACCATGGCTATTATCGATAACCTGTTTTCTAGAACATATGCACAATATTGCGTACTCACGGGAATTTGTTTATTGAACCATTCATTTGCAGGATTAGGACAGCACACTTCTGAGACTCTGTCTCCTTATTCATTCTACTATTTACAAATGGAGTCTCAAATGCAATGTGCAGCTGTTTATGCATTCCAGCCTCTTGATGTGCTGGATGGTTAATTTTGATTAAGTGGAATTTTTTCTCAAGCTTAAAATTTAAGTATTTGAAGTTGTTGGTTTGTTACTCTGGTATGGTGCCAACTTGGTCGTGGAAAAAAACCTTTGGCAGCCAAAGAAAACCAATGTGTAGGATGAGCATCTTATGAGTATGGAGTAAGTCTCCACTTCTTTTAATTTACAAATTGTTAATTACTAGAAATTAATATTTTTTAGTTTTAATATTATGACTTACCCTGGACAATGTCCTGGGCTTTGATAGTTGTGAGGTCGTGGAAACAATGGTTGTAGCTGTCGTGACCAAGATGGTGGCAGGGGCTGTGTTTACTGACTTTGTAGCTGATGCTGTTGTTGCTCCTGAAAGTTAAAAAGTTGAGCTACATTTAGCAGTTGATTTGATGCTGTTTAAAAAATTGGTGTCTAACACTGCTGGGGTCGGGGTTCTCAAGAGGGAAGGGGTTTTGTGTGAACTTCAGCTTTTTCGATGATGCTGTTGATGCTTGGGTATACTCGATTGATTATTTGGTATTGCATTTAACCATTCTGTGCTTTTCTGTTTGAGTATTTGTTTTTTCGATAAAGCTCCCAGTGCGCAGGAAGTACAGCTTAGGAACTAGTAGCTTGTGTTGGTTGGATGGTTAGTATTGATTAACTTGAACATATCCAAACTTTAGAACTTCTAGAGATTTTTTGTTACACCAGCATTGTTTAACATTAGTGTTGGCAAAAAGAAGTCTCAAATTTAGCATGGACGTCTTAGGATTCTAGAGGAACTCTCCACTTTGATCTTAATTAGTAATGATTATATTTATTAGTTGAAGTTTTAATGTTATAAAATTGAGTATTTCTAACTTACCCTGGACCATGTCCTGGGATGTGTGATAGTTGAGGTGTGCAACAATGGTTGTAGCCGTGTGCCTGCCCCTGAAGCTGATGCTGTTGTAGCTGATAAAAGTTAGAAGTTGAACTTGAGTTTGGGGTTGATTTGATGACACGAGGACATTTAGAAGTGCTTGTCCAACATTGGGGTGATCTACAGCATCTATGGTGTTTTATGTATGCTGCTGCTAATGTTTGGGGTAGTATTTTAATTGGCACTGCATTGGATAATTTTGCACTTGGCTTTTGAGGTGATATATTCTGTGTACTTTTTGATTTTGTTGGGGTTCCGGAACGTAGGCATTGCATTTAGTACATCTGTTCTAGAAAAACTTCACAACAGTGCATCGTGTAGAGCAAACAGAATGGTAATTTTTTAGTTCTTTATGTATTTCATTTTGATTTTCTGAAAATTTTCTGGATCTTTCAGACTGGAAATGCATTATAAATAGTTGTAGTAGTGTTTGCTGTTATGGGAATCAGTTTTATATCATCTGCTGGACCATTGAAGTGTGCTGTTTTTAAGACTAGTTAGAAAAAAATGTTTAAAACTTCTGTCTGCTGTTACACTGGATCATCTTATGCTTTGCTCTTAAATTGCACCTTTAAAAAGCTATTACAGTTGCATCGTTTAAACCTAAACAAGGTGTATATGTCTTTGATTAGTCTCATCCTATTAAATTTTATGCAGCTTTGAGGCGGCAAAAAGGCAATATAGTAGAAGCACTAGCATTCCATTCATATGGGGAGCAATCTTATAGCAATCATCTAGATTATTAACAAAATTCCAGCCAGTTAAGAGTTATTCTTGCAATGAGCTTTGATACACGAGATTCAATGCAAAAACTAGTATCAAATGTTGGTCTCTGCATCTTCTTGTTTGTTTTTTATTTTCCATTTTTGGTTCTTGTTTATTTTATATTTTATTGCTTTACAATGCAAGAGCTGGTAGATTATACTGTACACTGTATTTAGACAATGAAGCAAATGACAGTGGTGAGGTTGCCAGGTTTATTATGGAGGATTTACACTACAGGTAGTTGTAAGGCATGAACGACGCCTTGTTCCTTGTGGAGTACTAAACAAAATTTTCAGCACATGGCTCATAATTTTGTTGTCTCAGCAGGTGTTTGAATCCTAGCAGGACAAGTTATTAGACTAAGTAATGGAGATAGTATGTTTATCATTCTTAGAACTAAACCCAGTGTCCAGGTGTCATCTTTTATTTGTAAGCAGCCTGGAGGACTGGCAACACTTTTCATCATTTGGGGCCAAAACTTCTTCCGTCCATATAAAATAACTTTTACAAATAGCTTTCACACTGCCTAAATCCATGAGAGTGTTTTTTTCTTGGGCTGAACTACATCTGGACTCGAAGTTAACGGGGTAGGATACATGAGAAAATTTGTAGCATTTGTTCTGGACAGGATATCTTGCATGTGGACTTTTTTTCTGCCAAAATCTTATGTAAAATTTCAATCTTGGTTAAGTGCTGTAACTTTTTGCTTGTGAAATCTACAACTGAATTGTGCATTTAATTATGTAACCATTCCAATTAGGTTTTGATGCAAGTTTTAGACTGTATTTGTCGTCTTGCTATTTTTTTTGGTAAGGGGCGTGCCATGCTTTCTTTGTAGATTTAGTACCATGAAGGTACCAACGTGAAAAATCTAGTAAATGTATCTCATATATGTGTAAAACCGAGATTATGAAATACACATTATTTTATTAACATTAGATTGGGGTGTTGTGCTTATAACAAATAGCTGCTGGACATTTTCCTTTAGTTTCCTTGATTTACGGACTATTGAACAACATATTTCTTAGTACACCCCTATTTTTACGTCTGTGAATCATATTGTATGATTTGACTCCTTTTAACTATTGTTAATATTAGTTCCCTATGCATTGTTCTATTGTTTCTTTGTATACTTTTAGGATTTTACTAGTTATGTTACCAAATATAAAATGTTGGAATTGGTAAGTTTGAAAATTCTTCTTTACTTTTCTAATGTACCCATGGGAATATGTTATATTACAGGTTATTATTTGTACTAGTTATGTTACCAAATATAAAATGTTGGAATTGGTAAGTTTGAAAATTCTTCTTTACTTTTCTAATGTACCCATGGGAATATGTTATATTACAGGTTATTATTTGTTGGAAAAACGAGAACTAAATAGTTTGTACTTTTTCATCAACCTAAATAAGAATGAATTGAATGTATAGGGGAGAGGACCCAATAGTTGTGCACTTTAACTTCGTGTTTTTAATTATCCTACATGGAAATTTCAAATCACACTCAATTTTTTACAGCAGCTTACTTGGCAAGTCCCTTGCTTATAACTAAGGTTTTAGGGCTACATCATCAAATATGATGCCACATCAACATTTTTTTTGTCAAGATGTCCAAAAAGGTCCAAAAAACAGTGAAGCCAATATTTGTGCATTCATAGCATGTTTTATTGAGCAATGATGTGGAATCACATGATTGGTTGCTTTTTAGATCAAATGAATACTTTTTGTTTAATTATGGGTAGTCATAATCAACACTAACACTTTAAAGTCAACTATTAGTCCAATATTGATAAAAATATTGGACATAATATAAACAACTACTATCACAACTATTGAAACATGCTCAGGTGGGTTCTCTCCTTAAGTCTGTGCGAGAAACATGATTGATTTTGAATAATAAAGCTTATTTCAATGCTTGCACAAATTATACATCAAACAACAAACAATATAAATTGTAGTCAAATGAACATATAGATATACCAAACATCATCAATTGTCATTTTTAAAAGGAAGTTATTAATAGTAAATTGACATCTAGTATGCATTTATATTTAGAAGTTGTGTTTGAGATAAAAGTAAATGAAGTGGTAGGATAGGTGGATCGTTTGGTTGGTTTATTTTTAGTGAATTGAATGTGGGTTAATAGTTAATGTTTAAGTGGAGGTAAAAGTAGATTTCTTTATTTTTAGTGGAATTGAATGTGGGTTAATAGTTAGTGTTTAAGTGGAGGTAAAAGTAGATAAAGTGGTAATGTTGGAGGGAAAATTGGTTTTGTTTGGTTCAATTATATGAGGGTGGGGTAATAATAAATGTAGTGGGCAGAGGTGTTGGTTGGATGGTTCATAAAGTCTGGGGAATAGGGATGGTCATATTTGTGAATTGGTTGTCCTCGAAGACATTTGTCATATTATATTGTTTGTGAATAATTTATAAATTTGTCTTGTAATGTAGCAACAAACATATGTGTCTAAGCTAGAACATTGGCTCTTTGCGTATCAGGACATCAACTTTTCTCTTCCCTAAATATTAAAGGCATGTATATTAATTTTGAGATATTCTAAATGCCAAAATTATCATGTAGTTTTGCTCTTGTTTGCTTCTTGATTCATTTTAGTTGATTTTAATATATGGTATAGAAAAAGGAGTCAATTTCTTTTTGTACATTTTAAATATTTGAATGTCATAAATGCTTAAAGAGAGACAAATGCTTTGACAATATTAATGCTTTAGCCCTTTCATAATAGAAATATATCATACTTCTAAAGCTACATTCTTCAAATAATTATCTTATTGTTTTGCTTTTATTTGTTTCATGATTCATTTTAATTGATTTTATGTATGGTATAGAAAAAGGTGTTACTTTTTCCACAATTTAAATATTTGAATGTCATAAAAGCTTAAAGAGAGAAATGCTTTGACAATATTAATTCTTTAGCCCTTTCATAATAGAAATATCTCATACTTGAAAGTTATATTCATCAAATAATTATATTATAGTGTTTTTTTTTTTGTCGGTAACATTAGTGTTTTTATTATTAAAGCTTAAAAAGGATTACATAAGATCTTCTTGGCTCTAGCCATAGAAGGGTACAACGTTTAATACCATCTAAACACAATAGACACCATAGAGAAACAAATACAACCTCAAGACCTTAGAAAAGGACCTATTAATAGGCTACAAATTTGAAGCACAATTTGGTCTTTCCTTGGTGTGAGATGAGAGGACCATAGCAAAACTTTTCTTTGTGAGTTTCTTGTCTTTCCTCCCTTTGATGATTTCCCAGCTGTCCTCTACCTTTACCATTGCAGCAGCCTTTTGCTAGTCCAAAGCTTTTCCCTTCTTAGCAATCCCACCTTCTCCCCCTTTTCCTGCCTCCTCTTGCCATTCTTTAGATGCTACATTTTGTTGCCATATTTTTTCAAGATCTTCAACCAATACTTGCCTTCTCTGGCCTTCTCCTTCTCCATTACTCTTCCCCTTTACATGCATCTTTAGCTGGCCCAATTTCTCCTTATACTCCTGAGTTTTAGCACCCTGAAAGGTATGCTTTGTTTCCCCTTCAAAAGTTCTTCCTTCCTCGACACCCTTTAAGATGGGTACTTTAGTATGGCTCCCTAATTGATTGGGGCAGTTCAGAGTTTCCCATTATTTGAGTGCTATTCTTGTTATGCTCTTCCTTTCTTCCAATTTGTTTCTCCACTGCATAATGTTTGTGTAAAGCATCTTGCCACCAAGTAGCTAGTTTGGACCATCTAGGCTTGCACACTGCAACAATATGCCCGGTCTGGAAGCACCTCTTGCAGCAAAATGGTACCCCTTCGTAGTTCAAAGGCTGTACCCAACACCCTTTGGATTTTTTAATTGAAATCTCTCCTGGAAGTGTCTTTGAAACATCATCTCCACCAAAATTTGGGCATAGGTGGAATGCATAAGATTTGAAGAGTCCTCATCAACCATCAAGAAATCCCCTAAAGAAATTCCTATAGCCTCTAAGCAAGATTCAAACCAAAAATGGAGTGGGTAGCTAGGGAGTCTTACCAACAGAGGAACTTTCTCAAAGGTCTTTGTCGCTGGGTTGAAAGTTGGGTGCCAGGGCTTCAAGGATAGAGAAAACTTCTCCTCCCAGCTCTAGAAGTAATCACACAGAACTTTATTTCTATTAGCCACAATTTCAAAAACAACAATAAACAATCCTTTGGCAGCTAGGTAGATTTGAATACATCCATTTACAATAGGTTCCCAGTGCTCTGAGATCCATTTATGTAAATCACATAATCTTGGCCAAAAACCTCTAAAATGTCCTATTAGTCCTAATTGTGAGAAAACTTTAATGTTGTGCATTACCTCTTCCTCCTGCTCCTCCTGCAAGAGAACCATCAATTTGTTTCTCTTAACAACTTCAACTGTCTCTCCCATCGCCTATTGTTGAGGGTCCAGAAGAGTTTTTTCACCCCCTATCCAGCATCCCCCAACCTTCCTTTTAGATCCCTGCCCGACACATCTTCCACCACACCCTTTACTGTACCCTATTTTCCTCTATTCGCCACTCCCATCACCTCTATGGCTCTATGGAGAGATAGCCGTTACAACCCTAGCGTCCGCAGTCTCAAACGGCTTCATTGCTTCCCTATAATTTAGTAATAATTATTGATTTGTTGTATTCAATTATCTTATATTTTTGATATAACACATTAGATATAATACTAGTTTAAGAGACGGTATACTTTATTAGCCAATTAGAAATGCATTAAAAAAAACAATATAACAAGTACATGATAAGTAAACTAATATATGGTCTTATTTTTATAATTTTAGTCTTTTTAAAATTAAGTTTTAGATGAGTAGTCTTAACATTCTTAAAGGGCTCTTTAAAATCGAGACCATTTGAAATAATTCATATAACACAATCAACTTGGTAATATAGTATTTAATAAATGAAATATTTAATAAAGAATTGAGAGTTTGTAAAGTTATTGTCATTTACATTAACCCATCATTTATAAGTAGTGGCTTAAGAAATATGGTTAAATACATGTTAACTACAACATTTTTGAACTAATGTGACTATTTTCATATTTACTCGACAATCCTTTTTTTGGGAAAAATAAAATTATATTAACAAATATTTAAATACAAGAGTACAAAAAAAACTTTTGATAGCTATAGCCATCACAATGAACAATAGGAGAATCCAATAAGGATTTTCAAGACAGGGAAAACCGCAACAAGTTTGATTATATCTCATCATCAATCCAAATTATTTTCTTTGGTCCTCTTGAAGAATTTGAAGGAGTGATTAAGATTTATCTTGACCCAAGTCTCTTCAATCCTACACCTGCCAATGAGACACACATTTCAAGGTCCATTTGGCCAAGTAGTCAACAATTTAATTATTATTTTCTCTAGGAATGTGAACAAAGGATATAACTTCAAACCACATAACCAAACTAAGAATTTGCTTAGCCACTATGACAAGAGTTTGCAAGAGGAAATTTAATTTTTTTTACTATTCAACAAAGAGACCAACAACAAAGAATACACCTCATTGATTATCTTCTTCCAACCTTTAACATAAGCCTTTTCAAGGGTAAAGAGAATAGCTCAAGATTCCATATAATTATTAGAGTGGGAGTTCATATAATTGGAATAGAAAATTTGAACTGAACTTGGTGGATACCACCAATTCTCCCGCTAAACTTGGGTTCCCTCTAGGATCCATCTATGCATTTTAAGGACATCACGGGGAGGGGGAGACCACTTTTGTATGGTTCACCTTCCCAGATTTTTGAATTTTAGAACTAGATGTAGATTGTGAAGGAGAATGAAAGGAAGTTTCCAAAAGATTTGGCCTCAATGGTCTCCTTAAGCATACTTTTAATTTTGAGTTAGACTTGAATAATTAAACTCTGCATATCCTAGAATATTTGTTGATTTCTTTTTAACCAAGTTTGCCAAATAATAAAAGGACTAGTGTCCTAGACAACCAAGCAAGAAGTTAGAGCAAGAGGCTATGCCAAGCTATTCCAAAACTCATATAGAGAAGTAAGATGAATAACAAGCCTATTCTAGAGCAACCACCAAAACATCCATAATTTTGAAAAGGGATATTGATAAAGCAAGTGATTTGTAGCTTCTTCATTTAAGCCACAAAAAATCCAAATGGAAGGCTCACAAAAATCTCTTTTACACATTCCCCAAGCACTTATTTTGGCTTAGCACCCACAAAAAAATTACACTTAGCCATACTTATATTAACTCAACAATCTTTATCTTATTCTATTTTCAAGATATAAAAGAATAGATTAAAGAAGGGTTAGTTGATCTTTACAATCCTTAAACATGAAATATATTATTCTAGTTCTTGGCTAGCCATATGTACATTAACTCAACAATCTTTATCTTATTCTATTTTCAAGATATGAAAGAATAGATTAAAGAAGGGTCAAACCTTAAACATAACATATTATTTTAGTTCTTGATGATGTATCCTCCAATCAACTATTAATTAAAATGAAATTGTCTATGTAAAATGACACATTTGTTCAAAATAAACATATTACTAAAATTAAATCCTAGTTGATATTGCAAGATCAAGAATAATTTGATTATTCAACTAACCAAAAATTGTTAATATTCTAACTATTTACCAAGTACTATAATTTTACCTATAATACAATTAAACTGAATTTCCATTTTGGTTCCTCAACTAATTTTTGTTAGAGCCTTTAAGAATCACTTCATCCAAGGGTTCTTCCTTGCCCCTCTTCCATTATGGCATCTTCATCACCACCATCTCCTTGATTGTTTTCAAGATCACTTTTATGATCAACAATCAGAGTAGCTATCTCATTTAACAACTCAATCTAGAGCTTTATGCTCATGGGGTGATTTGCCGCTTTAGGGGATTTTGGCCAAATCTTCCTCAACTGCATTCTTGGATCACATCCAAATGGGAGCCTATGATTTCTGGTAAAGTGCAGATTTTCCCCATGGCTAAGGGAATTTTTGTAGTTAAGTTTGATAATGCTCAGGATAGAAATATAATATTATGTGACAACTTTTTTAGTTGGGAGGAAAAATACTTGCTGATGATTAAGCCCTGGCACTCAGATTTCAACCCTATGTCTGAAACTTTTAACAAGATTTTGATATGGGTTCGGTTGCCTAATCTTCCCCTCCACCTTTGGAGTGATTCTCTTCTGGAGGATGTGGGTGAAGCCCTTGGCAATTTCTTGTTGGTGGATGAGGTATCTTCTGATATTTATCATTCCACCTTTGCCTGTATTCTAGTTGAAATTGATGTTTCAAAAGGACTACCTGTTGAGGTTTTACTCAAATCTTCAAAGGGTTTTTGGATCCAATCTTTGGATTATGAAGGAATTCCCTTCCGATGCAGAAGGTGTTTTAAAACAGGACATGTTGTGGCACATTGCGGATTTGAGAAAAAAACTAAGAAGGCTACTTGGTGGAATGGTGCTTCACAACAACATTATACGGTTGAGAAGAGATTTGATCAACTTAGAAGTTTTTCAGAGGTGGTTGCTTCTGAATCTCAGGGTCTTGGGGCATCCCCTCCAGCTGCCTCAATTGGTGGGGCTACTATGGCTTCCCCTATTGAACAGGCGACTAGGTCTCAGGCGGCCAGTCCTGGTGATAGCGCCATGACTTCCATGTCTGGTGGCTCTTCAGTTAAGTCTTTGTCTACGCAAAGGAATAATGATGAAATCTCTAAGACTTTGGCGTCGGGTATTCATCTTCAAGATAATAGTGAGTTGGCCTGGCTTGACAAGGCGTTGCAAGTTGAGGAAGGTTGGATTACTGTAACAAGCAAGAAAGCTAAAATCTCTAGGCCTTCTTTTGGTATGACTCTTCGCTCCCACAAGAAAAATGCTAAATGTAAATCTTGAAGAGTCTTGTTTTGGAGCTGGTTTTTTGGCTGGCTGCAAGCTGTCTTTTTTGCAATCGTGTTCTTGTTTGTAAAGGGTTTCAGGTCCCTTCAAAACTTGTTTTAACTTTTATCAAAAACAACTCAATCTAGAGCTATTTAAACATTTCCTTTGACCTAATTATTGCAAAAACTCTCCTTGGAAGCATATTACCATAAACAAAAGACATACAATTCAAAATCCATAAATTTGTAAATCTAAATAGGACACTTCGTAAAACAAAATTCTTAACAATCTAAACCTTCTCTGATATCATTTGGTGCATCCCTGTAAAGTTATTTGTAGTTAGGACTCCTCCACTCTTGCAACAAATCTATTAGAGGCTCATAGACACACAATGGGCAGAACCTTGATCTAATACCACTTAATGCAGTTTAGGCAAGAGGTTTGATTGGATAATTGTCTAAACCTAGCAACCACTCATACCAATGACAAAATACACACCAAGAAAAATCCAAAACAATCTCTATTAATTTAATTTTAAATTCACCTTAATTGATCATTACATCAACTAACATGTGATCAATTTGGTTGGACATTTAGTACATAATTCTGGATACGAATAAAGATCTACATAAAGGGAAAGATTCTACCTACTTTTGCATTTGTCCTCTTTTCAATATAAGATAAAGGAGTTCCCATTCTCAAAAGACTTGCACTTGAAGCAAACAAAACATGATGGTAGATAACAATCTTGGTTAATGAAATTATGCTTGACAATTCAATTCTAGAAAATATAGGAGTACAGGTCTAAGGCTAAAGTAGAATTTGAACACAAGGATTTCTCAACACTAGAAAATATGGTTTTTTTTTGGTAAATATGCTTATAATAGTTGAATGAGAAATGTCATTGCAATTTAAGTTTAAATTATTAGTAGGAAATTGCAAGAAGAGATCATTATATGTGGATAGTATAAAGAATTATCCATATCCATAAAAAGATAAAGATGGGGAAACATCTTAACATAAAATTTGAAAGAGAAAAAAATGTGAACAAACTAAAGAGGGTTATCATATAAATTCTCAAAAATAGAAAATCTTGCTTGAACAACAAAGACTCTCCAAGCATGGTACCATTCCCTATTTGATTCTTGTTTCTATTGTGATTCTTTTATTAAATCTATGCATTATTAAATTCAATAGCTATCAAGGGCATTGTAAAAGTTAGGGATAAGTAATAAATTTTGGAGATAACTAAATTACATGAGAGGGATAACTCTTTGCATATGATAAATATATTTTTAATAATAATTAACAAAAATTACTAAGAATTTATATTCAAATTGTAAACTTTTGCTTCTTTTATTGATTAAAAATTATTAATTTCCAAGCAAGTTCTTCTTGGGAGTTGGCAATGGTTGTAGGATCTATATAAAGCTAATTTTGGAAGTATTTCAATAGAAGAGCGGTGCAAGATTAAAGCATATTCAATCTTAGTAACATAAAATACATTGTAAGGAAATTAAGGAGATGCTATATATTACATATTACTCCAAAAAAGATTACCTACAAGCAAATATGCAAATGTTTGAAAGAGAAAATAGTACACTTATAGGTCAATATCAACTATGGTGTTGAAAGGACCCCCCTAATGCAACTAGTCTATGCATTCACTTGAATATTCATGTGACCTTTTTTTTATCTTGTGCCTCTAGATAAGATAAGGTGTGCAAATTTTTACTACATAATAGTTAGGGTTGGAACTTCAATTCTTGGCCTTTCAAATTAGAGAAACATAGCACACATATTCCAAATGTAATATTTCTAGCTCATGTAATAATTTTGAAACAAAGGTAATAAATTATATTCGATTGTAAAAAATTAATAGAGAAATCATATTCTATAATTAGTTATAAGAAAGAGAAGAAAATCATTTACTATAAATAAATACCTTGTATTTCATAGAATATACATAAAGAAAATTGAAATTATACTCACTAGCTCCTTCCTTTGTTTGATAAGATTATTTTGTTGTCATTTTTTTAAAATTTTGCACTACAAAATAATTGTTCCTCCTAAAGAATTGTTCCTCCTACTAAGATTGAATCTAAGTACAATTTCCAATTTGCAAGTTAGCTTGTTGGATGTTTTATGTTATTTTGTTCCTTTAGTTCCTTTAGGCTAAGGATGTTATTATCTTTCTTTTCTTTTCTTTTTATAATAGATCCAACTTCGCCTTCATTTTTCTATTGTTGTCTTCTATTGAAAACATTGCAAGACACAAAACAAATTCCTCTACACTGTCCCAAACAAGCTTAAACTAAAATTCTAATTTCACAATTTCATAGTCAAATAATCACTTGAGTTGACAATTGCATTTGTCAATCAAGTTCAAATTTAAATTTGTACCAAAAATTCAATGACCTTTTCAATCAAATAAAATTGTACTCACACTCAGATTTGTAATCCATTAAAATTATTCCTCCATGTTCAATTCTTAAATTAAAATTTTACAATATCTGCCTTTCTTGAAGCTCATCTCCTTTTCATTTCCCCAATCTGCAATTACATACCTTTTCACATAATCTACACATTTCTCTTTTATGCAAATATCACATCCCTATTACACCATAGGCAGCCTCCCTGTTGCTGTTCTGTTTATTCTACACAGGCTAGCTTCACACTGGCTGATTCCAATTCTTTCAACTTGGTGCTCCTCTTACCTCTGCATTTTTGCACTTTAATCTGCAATTCCATATTATCTGGACAACATGCCTTTTTTCTAACCTGCCTTGCAACTCTCTTTTGCACTTGTTTGGAAAATATGTGGGCTTCACCAATTGCCCCTACTCCCACGCAGTCCCTACTTCTTCCTTATCTTTTCACCCCTCTCTCCCTCTTGTAGTTTTGCAAGAAATCCCCTCTATTACTTATGGCGCGGCCTGGCATTTTTGTTTGATCTTCCCAAAAACTATTTCTAACTTCTGCGCCCCTCTTTCCTCTCTTGGTGTGAGTTTTTATTCTAATATATGTGTCACCCCTCATTCTTTCAGCGTAGCCTTCCTTACTATTCTGTGTACCTTCTTTTTCACTCAGGTCTACGTTTGGAATCTCATAACCACTGGGCATCCAGGGAGATGACTGGTCTCCAGTTTATTCAAGAGCATTCCTCTCCTTATTGGCATCTCAAGAATATTGTTATACTTCATATTTTAAATAATAAAATCAGAAAATGTACCTTTTCCTTTAAATCCTATGATTGGATCTAAGTGTTGGCTTTTGATCTCCGGTGATGCTTCGTCAACAGGCATTAGAATATTAGATGTATCAACAACGGACCCCTCAGAGTGCTCACAGTACAAGAATGGTTGCTATGTCAATCTACGCTTGTCAAAACAACATATCCAACCTTCCCTAATGAAGTAGATTGGTTCATAGTTGAGGGAGTATTAACCTCCTTAACCTCTTCTACAAATCGATCACAAAACCTGATTTTGAATTGAATTCTGAAATAGACCACACTTCAAAAATGCAACATGAAATTGAAATCAAACCAAGTTATTTTTGAGTGATATAGATAGCTGGTTCGCCTGGGGTGCTCTTGCATCAATTATCTTTTGTATCTCCTAAAATTACTCTCTTCACT
Organism: Sequoia sempervirens; assembly: GCA_007258455.2. Lineage (NCBI taxonomy): Eukaryota > Viridiplantae > Streptophyta > Pinopsida > Cupressales > Cupressaceae > Sequoia > Sequoia sempervirens. The sequence goes on along the minus strand of VDFB02333338.1, from coordinate 63,987 downwards.
TTAACTAAGACAAATGAAACCATATCTTCTTGAGTTTGAGAAGATAGTTGACTAAGAGTAAATATGACATTATTGAATTTAGGAGGAAAACTATTTAACAAAATGGCTTTGACATCCTTGTCATCTGTTGTAGCATTACTTATGCTAGATGTCAAAGGATAGATCTCATATTACTTATGTGGCTAGACATGGTGTCTCCATCAATGATCTTGATTCTAAAAACCTTAAACTTTAAAAAAAAAATTGCATTAATCGCTTTTGCTCCAAATAATTTAATTCAAATTATCTCTTTTTTTCTTCTAGATCTATATGATGTAACTCAAGATCAAAGAGGGAAAGACCCATAATGACTATCTTATCATATTTTCTCTACCAATATAATAATTTATTGGCATCCATAAGTGGTTTTTCATTTCCATTTACTATTCCCCACAAGTTCTGGCGTATCGATTACATCTATATTTTTACTTTCCAAGTGTGGAAGTTGAGGCCTACATATTTAATAGAATTTCCATTTAAAAAAAAACACCCCAAATTTTTGAAATATGAACCCAAAATTTTTTCCAATCCTCAAATATATTTGAAAAGTATTGGAAACATGGTTTTAAATTTCTAAAAATAAAAAACTTGAATTCAGAATAAAAGTTAGTATGAAAATTTTGTTATTAACTGTATTTTCCCTAGCTAGGACTTTTCAAGACAAAATGTTGAATTTTGTGACTAAAAATCACATATAAACATGACCTAGTCATACAATTTTTAAAAATGACAATTTTATAACTACAACCTACATAAAGCCATGCTCAAATTCCTTAATAAAATATCGTAAATCCTTGGCAAACTATAGATAAGAAAAAATGACTTAAAATTTGTGATTTTCACATCCAATACATGTCTAAAAAATCATGATTTTTGTATCTACTCATGTCTATAAGTTCCTCTTACTACCCTCCATAACTTTTGTAGTAGAATATTAGAATTTTATCCCTCGGTGAAAATGCAACCTTGTTTCTTTCCTTATTCGTGACCCCTACAAAATTTGATGTGCATGAATGACCAAGGCTTCAATTTTCTTCATGTGACACACCTAGGATAAAACCCTCTTTGATACCTATTGTAAAAGTAGAACACAATATTATTTTATTAGATATTGGAGTGACTATTATAATAAGGTTCATCTTATTATATAGAGTTTGGGAGATATCACCGGCAATCATAAACATGACACTTGTCCTAAACTCTAAATGTTAAAAATAACAATACTAACAAGCCACTTAAGATAGTATGATGACTTTATTACAAAGGTAAGCTTTATATTCTAACACTTTGAGTCCAAGTTAGGTTGCTTGGCATTGTGGACTATAAAGGATCCATTTTCATTTCTATTTTCAATCCTATTAGCATAATTTCTCTATCTTATATGGCTACATGTTGTTAACCCTTAAAAGTAAAGATTTGGAAATCTCTATTTTCCTTTACATAATTCTTCACTTTATACAATTATATTTTATTCAAATTCTAAGGTATTCAAACACCATTAAATGGAAGATAATAAATTATTTTGATTTCACTTTTCCTCAATTTATCCTCTCTTACAAGCACATATTTATTTAAATTTATCGAAAAGCAATACTCACCCATGATAAATAAGTGAATTTATGTTTTATCATCCTTTTGAATCATATCATCCTTAATATTTCTTTTGTGCATCATTCCCCAATCCTAAGATAAAATAGCATTAATTTTTTAAAATATTTTTGTATGTAATCCATTTAGACTTAGCATTGAGTATGCTTACAATAGAACACATAATACTTTACAACCATAATAATAAGCCTTTCCACATAATAACATTAAATTTGGCTATGGAATATTAAAATTATTTTATATTTTTTCCAAGAAATTAAAGGGGATTAGTAATTTTAATACAAAATATTATATATTATTGTCACATATACCATCCAATTCATGAAATAATTATTATAATAATAAAAAGACATTCTAAATGTAAATAATAATTTCACCAATAAATTATGATTGTCCATAAATGATTCCTTAGAATATGCATAATTTTTCGTAGACTCAATTTTAATGGAACCATTATGATGTGAAACAAAATATCATTTGTTTTCAACTAGATATGGAATTATACCTTTGGCATCCAACATTTTTTATGGAATAACTTCTATTAAAGGTGTTCAAAGGTCATTATAGAAAATTTGAAATCATGTATTTTTACTTGTTCACTTTCTCATTACTCATCTAATAATTATTACACTTATCTTCATTTCAATGTATTTTTGAAAGAATCGATATTCTATTGGTATAAACCACTTGCAAACTCAAATTTGGTTGTCTAGCATCACATATTATAAAAAATTCCATTTTTATTTTCATTCATTTCCATTTGTATTCTTCTTAGCATACTTTATCTAACTTATATGTGGTCATTTTTTCTAACCCTTCAAAGTAAAGACTTGAAGTTCATTTCCTTTTGAGACAACTCTTCACTTTATACACCCCATGTTATTCAAACCCTAAAAGTGAATAAGGATTGTTAATGGAAGATGAAAAATTTGTTCTAATTTCATTTTACCTCAATTTATTCTTTTATGGACACATTTATTTAAAGTTCAAAGAAAAACAATACTCACCCAAGGGTTATTCGATAAATGAACCAATTCATGTTTCATCATCCTTTTGAAATACCCCATCCTTGATATTTCTTTCACTTGCATATCTATACAATATGCTTAGACTTGTGCAACATTCCTCACATTTAAGACATAATAACATTTTATTTTTAATATTTTTATATAATGCATTTAAATTAGCATTGATTGTGCTTACAATAGAACAAACAATACTTTATAACCATGACAAGTGAGCCCTTCAACCTAATAACATTAAAGTTTACAATCAAATATCATTTTTTTAATTTTTTTTTCACCACTCTTAAGAAATTAAAAATGTATGAGTGAATTCAATATAATAAAATATTATAAATTGTTGTCACATCTACCATCCATTATTTTTTAAAGAACAAGTAAAACAAGATATTCTAAACATAGACACCAATTTTACCAAAGAACTACCAACACAATTATGACTCTCAATAAATGATTCCCCAAAAATACACATAAATTTTCATAGACCCAATCTTAAAATAACCATATAGACTTCATACTTTTAGCATCCTTCAAATAGCCAACTATTGTTGTAGCACAATTTGTATTAAAGGTGTTTCATGGTCATTGTAGTTAGAAAAATTAATTATATCTATTTAAATTTTTTTTATTTTTTTTTCACTTCGCTCAATTTCTCATTATTTGTTTGATAAATATTATATACTTATTTTCTTTTCAATGCTCTTATAAAAGAATTGGTACTCTATTGCTATAAACAACTCACATATTCAAACCAGGTCACTTGACCTCATGACTTATAAAAGATCAATTTTTATTCCTCTTAACACAATTTCTCTATCCTATATAGTCAAATGTTGTTAACCTATCCTTGAAATTAAAGATTCGGAAGTCTCTATTTACCTTAACAAGATTCTTCAATTTATATAACATGTTATGGAAACCCTAAAAATGGATGAGCACTATTAACTGAAAGAATAAATTGTTCTAATCTCACTTTACCTCAATTTATCTTCTTTCACATATACATATTTATTTAAATCCACCTAGTAAATATTTGATAAATAAGTCAATTTATATTTCATCCTCCCATTAAAACATCCCATACCTAAAACAAAATAACATTAAAAATAAATTATTATTGTTTTTAATACTTTTTATACAATAGATCCAACTTACCATTAAGTAATACTTTATAATCATAATGAGAAGCCTTTCAACCTAATAACATTAAAATTAATTATGAAATACAAAAAAAAAATCATCACTCCAAAAATTAAAGAACAAATAATTTAGATATAATAAAGTATTATATTATTGTCACATTTACCATTCACACCAATTTTACCAAATAAATTATCCACAAATTTATGATTGTGAATAAGCGATTCTTCAGAATATATATAATTTTCCATGGATCCGATCTCAAAATATACATTCTAATATGAAAGGAAAATATCATCTGTTTTCAACTTGACAGTAACTTAAACTTTTGGCATCCTAAAGAAAACCAACTTTTCTTCTGTCACAACTTATATTAAAGGTGCTCTAAAGCCATTATATTTACAGAAATTAAATGTGTCTCAAATTTTGAATTGATCTTTAACTGAAATATTGCAATTCCTGGATTAGTAATCAGCACCTGTGCACAATGTTCAGGTTGGCATGGTACCACTGAAACTGAAATCTGAAGTTTAACATTAGAGGCAACTGTATAATTTCAGCCTCGACTGCTTATATAATCAAAGCATGAGTTATCAGTGTCCAGTAATCCAAAAATAGTTCTTTTCTTAATGACAATTTGACTTTCAAACTTCCGCATACGCTTGCTCAAAGGATCGCCATATTTTGTTGGTGTTGATTCTGGGGAATCAAAGATTTAATTGTGATCTCCTGCATTTTGAATTTAGTTTCATGGAAATTTGCTTGGTACGGTTTATCTCTTTATCTCTAATCTCCAACATCTTTTAAAGCTATTCCATAGGCCCGGCTTGTCTTTTGCTGAGTTCAAAGCATCCTTCAAGATTGGGTTTACAGTGATGAGTTCAAATTTATATTAAATAGTCTCGCGAATGTTAAAATTAAATAGTTGGAAAATCCTTGTACGATGGATTTACAGTCAATGGCTTTCAAAAACCGTTCAGAATTCTCCAGGGTGCCTTTCCCTAGGAGGTTGGCTTCAATTGCTAAAGATAACATTAAGGAAGGTTGAGTTTTGTTTGTGCAGGTTTCGCATGATTTCAGTTAAATCAAATTCAAAGAAACATTCTTAAAATTGAGATCATTTATGACAACTCAACCCTGTCCCGCATTTTGTTTATGTAGATCAAGTTTTTAAGGATATCTCAACATGATAAGTTAACTGTTACCAAATCCATCCGGAACTGGATGTTTTGGACCGGCTAGATTTGTCTGATTTGGTCCAGACTTTTCAATTCCTATAAAGATTTTACTGTTCTTTTAATTGAGAAATCCAGATTTCCAAAATGAATTGACCTCCCTAACACATTGAATATTTTGAGCCTGGTAGCTATGAATTGATAACTCAAATTTTGAACAGATGTGAAGCCTTAAAGTATTTGGCATTTCATATTGTAAATACAATGCTCTATTTCCAATCTGAAAATTAAAAAATTCTTCTTTAAAAGAGTATTCAGACCAAGGCACAAATTGAAATGGTTCATGATTATTCTATCACTTAGTATAATGAGTAAAATCGAATGGTTTTGAATACTTCTGACCTATTTCCTTGATTCACATTAACATCACTAGCATAAAATAACATATATTCCACATAGAAGATGCCAAAACTACAGCTAACCAAACTACCGCTCCTTCATATACATTGACACATAAAGTTGGACAACTTGCAGTTGAATTCTTCTCATCAGTTATCACAAGTGGATGATCGGATAAAATGAATTACTTTGTTACATCGTGAACCCTCTTGCACCAGAAAATAAATTATGTAAGTAGATACTTCTATATAGCTCTTCAGACAGCTGTGACTTCCAAAACCATCCAAGAAGTAGAAGGTGCGCCATAAAGGTTGGTAGTCAAGATCCTTCTTTTTCCAAAAGCTTAAATTTCATTTGGATTGCCAGTTCTACCATTGTAATAATGAGCATTGCTATTGGGATACCCATTTTCTCTTTCAGTTGTAGGAAAGCTGCTTAGTTTTCCATTGGTACCAGGATGCTCTGCCACGGGATTAAACTTGTCTTCCTGATAAAAACAGCAGACAGTTGACAGTCCTAAGGAATCAGAAACAGGAAACTTCTCAACAATACCTAACATTTATTGGGTTTACAAGCATATTTAAACAGTCAGACTTCACAACTCAAACAATTTAATTAAATCCTAATCATTCTGGTATTCACTTTATAAAACTTTGGAATTCTTGTATGGAAGAATCTGCAAAAAACATATAGAAACCAGATAATTTAGCAATATACATGGATGTTTTCATAGGCTTGCAAGTGGCTCACCAGAGTCATTTACAGAAAAAATAATTAATGTGTGTTTGTGGCATAGGCTGGAAAATGATAATGATAAGTCTTCTCATAATTGCTTCATGCAGGCATCTGTAAATAATCAGCTAAGGTCACTTGTTTCTACAAGCAGACAGTAAAAATATGTCCTTTTGATTTAACAGTCATAAAAAGAATATTGAATTTAAGGCAACCCATTATACATAGAGTAAATGTCAAGGACAAAATCAAACTCCACACTTTCAAATGATAGCATAGATCATTCATCATAGTGGCAATGTTCGTAATAAAAATGCAATACAAAGCATTCAAGAAAACATGAAATTCATTCAAGCAAAAAGGTTCCCAAAGAAAACAAGAAAAAGCGGCTATAGAATTATTTTCAAGTAAATACCCTAAAGGATGTAGAAAGTCCATACATAATTTTTGAATTGGGGTCAATTAAGGTTAGAGAAGAGGGTCTAACATTGATTTGCATAGTTAGAACTTGAAACCCTTATGTCCTAACTTAGAGCATTGCAATTGTCATAGTCTAGTTATTTAGTTAATTTTACATTGTGTAGATTTATCCCACATGCTATCACATCAAGTTGTAATAATGTAATGAGTTCATATTATGTCAATAGATTTATCCCACACTGGATGTGCCTCGTAAGTCACTCCTTGTGAAGCCTCTATATTGATGTTGTAACAAAGAGAAGATCATCCTAGAATCATATTTTGCAATAAAGCTTTTCCCTCAAGGAGGTTGCCTCCCCAAAAAGGCCTATTATACTTGTTCTCTATTTGTCAATATAAGTATATTTGCAGCTATTTTCCAAGCACCATTCTTTTTTGCATGTTATTGTTTTTGTTTGATAACATTTTGCTAGTGAGATCCTATTACACGGCCAAATAAAATAAAGATTTATTGTTTTACAATTTGGATGTTTTTTTGCTAGTATAGACTAAATAATACACAATCTGAGATGGATCAGTTTTGTCAGTGTGATATGATGAAAGACCAAAGACACTCGAAGAAGACAATGCTCACAAATTCATGAGTACAATGCAGCTGTAATTGGACCAAGCAGCAGCTCTTGAGAATGGTCCAGACCCTCGGGAATCCACTGCCACTGACAAATCTGTGAAATCAGAAAAGGCGTGCAAAGTGCAAACATACTAAAGAAGGCCTCAAAACCAAGGCATTGCTCCAGCCTCCCTGCTTCTCAAGTTCAATAACAGCAAGCAAATTCAGTAACTACAAAATTCAGTGTGCAAAAGAGGTACATTCAGCAGCTATAGAATGATCCTAATATGACAAAATGTAGAAGACCATACCGCCCGGACTGGAAGAGAAGGCAGCCCAGTCCCCGACTGTTGAGATGAAAATTTATCTGGTATTTGTAAGAAACACAAATATAATATATGAATGTTGAGGCCGTGGATTTGTAACTGTAATAAATGCTTTTTTGTTGTTGTTTTGAGTAGTGTTATAGTGCAGAGCAAACAAGTTGATCATTATAAGGATGCTGTTGATGTCCCACAGAGTTGTTTTGAAGCCACATGCTACAACTTGCAATGTTTCCTTTCCACTTGATGATTGAAAAGAAGGCACAGCCCCATTTTTGCTAGATTTTAACCTCTAGTGGGTCCCTATGGGGTATATCTTATATCCTTTGTGATGTGTGAGCTGCAATCTTTCTTTTCCGATCAGTTTGTTCACTTTGACATGCTATTTTCATTTTCAAGTCTAAGGAAAACACTCCAAATTTACATTAGTTGCTGTTTTATGTCACAATCACCTGATCGCAGCAGTTTATTCATTGAATTAAATCACAATAAGTTTCAGATCCCTGTTTATGAATTAGAGATTGGAACAACCACCCTAAATCTATACATAATGGAAACTGCATATGTTAGCATATTTCATTCTCATTTAGACTGTATGCTTCCTTATGTAGGCTATTTTCATTCATATTTCATAAACTTTGATGCTTGCAAAAAACAAATAAAAAAGCAACGTTGCCAGGCTACAGTGGCAAACATACCATTAGTTGTAAAGTCAGATAAGCACGCAATAATCATGCATAGAAATAAATATGGTCACTGCAGTAAACAAATGTTCCAAGCAACCGATCAGATTTTTCCTTTATCATTTGACTTGCTTAATAAGGAAAAGGGATGATACCCATCAAACTCAGTTTAATCTTCCACTTTCCAAGTATTTGGTACCATTTCACCTTATTTGAGTATTCTCATTGTTTTTATAGTTAATTTGATCCTTTTAGTCTCCTCTCATGAATGATTAATACCTTGCTTCCTTGAATGATTTTAGATGATTTAGTGGTGAACCTTAATAGAACAAAGATTATGATTAGATTATTATTTTTTAGGGGATTTAATCCATATGTGTTTAGTCATCTCAAGATGACCTCCATGAATGGTCATTACAATGTTGACATTGTGTCGTCGTGATGTTGGTAAAAGGCAAAGGGACTCACTTAGAACACAAGCACCTTCAAGCATTTGTTGGTAGGGGGAGGATTCCATTTTACTCTCTAGACTCTTCCTCATTAGCCTGGATTATGATCGACAACGACACCAAGAAGGCTCTTTCAGGTCTTAGCTTTTCTTTCAGAGGTCAGGCAGTAAAGAGGTTACTTCCTAATCCTATACAGGGGTATAGTTATATGGTCAATTTAGTTTTAGACTAAAGCACAATTGACTTACTTAAAAGAATGTGCTGCTTCCACAACGAGGGCATCTTATCTAAGTGGAGTTTTTATGCCATAACGAAATACAAAATATCTTATGGCTCAAAGTTTGAGGTTCTAGTTTGACACATAAACTGAGCCCATAAAGAAAGAGTGTAACATTGTTGCTTCAGCATATTATTCCATGCAACCAAAATATTCTGCAATGAATGCCCAAGCAGCTTTTAGAGCCCACCCTCTTCTTCTAGAAAGCATCTTTGGATTGCTTTCTTACATATACAACCTACTGTGGTTCTAGACTTTAAAAAAAGCCTTGTTCAGAAGATTCGCCTCCTTAGATCAGTCTAGATGTAGACTTTGTTGGTTTTCCAAGGCTCCCTTACTCCTTTTGGGTAGGTAATGTCTCAATTGTCACCTTTCTCCCAAAGGTTTAATTATTCATCTTGACCGTATCATTTGGAAGTTGCAATCACTACATTCATCAAGGGGATAGGACCTGTAGCCTTTGTTTTGTATAGGAAGAGGCCAAGGAGCATTTTAGTTTAAGATACTCAAGCTGTTAGAAGATTAAAGGAAGCTCTATATTGTCTTTCTAGGGACTCAGGATCCCTCCCTTCTTTCTTCACTTGTCCTAACCAAATATACTCAGCTTTGTTCCTCAAGTAGAATGTCACTTTAGGACACTACTTTGGAATTCAACTGGAAATACCAGATGTATACTTCATTCTTCAACAATAGTTTCACTGATGAAAGTGTGAAGCCCTCCACAATCATACTCGACGTATGTGATAACTACAGTAGACTAGTAGTATTGCTTCTTGTAGGGATTACTCAAATATCAACCCTTGCTTTAAGATCCTCAAGGAAGAAGGCAATATCTACTCTTTCTTAAGCCTCTTCTATAAAACCACTCATCTAATGAGAGGAGGATGAGAGTGAGCAATAGCAAACACAAGCCAAAATTGAGGGCCCTTAGGTACTTCCCCAACGCAGGAGGGTGGACTGAGTCAACAAAAGAGATTAAGGAGTGAGTGAAAACAAACCGCTCATCTGCTCAACCAATAGGAGAATGGAGAGAACCCCCTCAATGAATGCAGCAAGAAAGTGGATGAGTGCAGCTTGCAAGAGAGATTGCCAAAAAGTCTGAAAGTCAATGTAGGTGTAGATCATGTGTTTTAGTCGAAAGTGAAGTATGGTTTGTTGATACATTGTGTCAAACAATTGTTGTAATGAAGCTCTCCGTCTGAATAAAAAATTGAAATGTGTTTTCAAAGCTAGTTATTTGTGTATACAATAAAGATAAAGCAAAAAGATTCCATGTGGAAAGAAAGTTTTAGCTTCCATACTGTGTTTGTGCACTCAGACCAAGCTGAGTGATTGATGGTTATTGTTGTTCATTTGAAACTTAATTATGCCAACATGGCTAAACACACAATAGCATAGTTTGCATACTTGGCGAGTCACCGAGCACTCACCACTTTTTTTGCTCCGTGAGTTTTGGTGAGGTTTACTCGCCAAGCTTTTTTGAAAAACTTGTCGAGACTCACCAAAAAATCAGCGAGTTTTTCCATTTAACTCACAATGCCAACATGGTGTCAAATTATAGGAAAAAAAACATGGGTTAGACACTACAAAAACTTTGTTAGGGGGGCGAGTTTTTCCCTTTTGGATGTTTTGTATGTCACATTTTAGGGTTAGGGGGTGAATGGCACTTTTTAAAGTCAAAACAATTTAAAAAAGGCGAAATTCGCCGGCTGGACACGTGAGAGCGAAAAATTCTGCCCGAGTTTGTCCAGGCCGGACCCATAGGTTGTGGCAGGGCCCTGGCCGAACCCACAAGGGATCGGACTCAGATCCTGAACCCTGGTTAGACCGGATCGGGACCCAAGGTCGCCTATAGGCGAACCGATAACTTAGAGTGTCTTTGTCAAGTCTGACTGCCAAGTCGGAGTCCAAGTTCAAAATCAACTTGCCAAGTCCAAGTCTTGTTAACTATGATAGAAAGTAATTTGAAACTATCATTTGTATCATGTTATTAAGTATTGAACTCATTTTTTTCTCTATTGAACTCTACTTTTGATCTATGTATGAAGGAACCTAGTAATATGTTACCTGACTTCAGTAGTATGCATGTTTAAGAAAAAGAAAATTACAAATTTATATATTTTTTAATACTCAAAAAAATTGCCTAGTTTTCCCCTTAAGTCTTTGCCAAGTCCCAAATGATTGAAAATTTTGGGTTAGCCAAGTTATTGCCATGTCCGAGTTTTTTAACTATGGTTTGAATTATAATCAAGTTTTGAAAAACAGTCCATGATGTCAAATGGGCATGACAGGTGCAGGTAAGCCAGTCAGTTGAATGTGAATACCAACAAATCAGGCAATGATTTACAAGTGAGGATAGCAAATAGATAATAAGTTCAAATCTGTGAAATACAGATGTTTCCATTTGTTGAATTTTATGTACTTAATGTATAGACTATAGAGAACTTGTATGTACTCAATCAATTCAATGAATACCATTCCAAAAAACTATTCAATCAAATGTTATATCTCATTACTATCATCTTTCCTAACTTGCAAATACAAATCAAGGAGGACTAGCACCCTTGATCTTCATTTCTGTGAGATCCATTTCTAAATACTTATTTATATAGACAAGGGATCAGGTGCTTATACTATGATCAGATTCATTATGTATGGCAACACAATAAGAGGCCCCAACAACCTTCAGTGAACATAGTAGGAAAAACATTCAGATATTGTATACTGGAGCAATTGCATCCATCAAGGATTGTCTCAAAGATACAATAGATATAGGAGATACAACAACTGAAAACTACAAGAAATAAGTAACCATTTTAATACATGAGAGGCAACGACACAATATATGAAAAATAAAATCATTATAAGAAACACAAATAGAGAATTGCAGGTACAATAAAAGTGAAATGTTAAATCTCAACCAAGTATTTTGGAATATAATTTACAACAAAAAATCTTGTATGTAGAAATTATAGTTAACCAATACAAAAGAGACAAATTGTAGAAAAAGTGGGTTAACAAGCAAAAACAAGAAATTGCACCATATACAAGTTCATAAAAAAGATGAGCATCTAGAACTTAACAGGTGCAAAAAAACTCATCGGATATTGCAATCATAGTTAAATAGTGTGAAGAAAATAAAGGAAATAAACAAGCAAACATAGGTAAAGAAAAAAAAAGCCATATGCATAAGTGATAAGAAAAAAGGTTAAACTAGCTCTTTTGCAATTGATTGTGGTTTGGATATTCTTCTTTTGTATAATTTATTAATGAATATATCCAGATAAGAATCCCAAGCAAAAAACAAAAGCAAATTACATGTATCTTCCAAAACTATATTCTTCTCTAATAATTATACTGTCGAACATACATGTAAAATCTAATTCAGAACCAATGTATTTATAAACAGCCATCACTTTTAATGGTAGAGAACATTGAAGCACGAGTAGCACAAGCTCCAAAGAAACATACAAGATTAGTGAGATGTTAGAAATTTAGAACCATTATTGAGTCTCTCTTGTTTGCCAGTTCTCAGTTTGAACACTCACATCCTGAGTAGCTTCCATCATCTTCTTCTGCAATGCTTCATGCTCTGCCCTAAGACGGGAGGGTACACCTTGCTTTTGATATATGTTTTTCTGTGCAAAGTCTTCATCAATATCATTGCTAGCAGTTGCAAAAGGATGATTTGTAGGAATCCATCTGACAGTCTCTGGATCAACACCTTCTGGGACAGGATCCCCCTCCTTAAGAAACACAGATGGCCTTTTCCATTGATAAGCTCGAATACGCCTGTTTTGATGGTTCATTGCTTTTTCTTCTGTCAGAGTTACAGGGGCTAAACGGAAAACTTTTCCACATATCTTTACAGTTGAGTTCTTTTCACTCATCCTAACCAAAGGGTTGTTAAAAGGGTCTTCATACTTCAGGGGCCTAGAACTGCAATGCAAAAACATGAAAAGTATGAAACTACAAGCAACAAAAATTAAAGTAGGGAGTGTTTAATGTAACTTCTACTCCATTAACAGAGACTTTTTATATTTAGTTCAATGTTTGCTAAGAGTCTCAAGACAAAAGACACAAAAGAAAGGGGAAAAATGCATACAGCTGTACTACTGGCATAAACTTTTTCTAGTGGAGCAATTCAAACGAGTAGGCCTTTTTTGACTTGTAAACTTAAAAATTATATAGAAAAGAGCCACCACGCTTGGAAAGTGGTTACCATTCAAGCTTGAGGTACAGTTGTTGAGTAAAGAGGATATAATATCCAACATGGTGAACTCATTTGAGAGAAAGTGATTCAGCTAGCTAATTACTAGTTCCTTGTTGCTGTTCAGATATCAGTTGTCAAGGATCACAAAAGAATTAACCAAGAAACTGAAGTATCATAAATAAACTGACATTTTTTTATGAAATAATTATCATTATTAATATTGGCAAAAGTCAAGCTATTACCAAATAATCAAAAAAACAATAATTCGTAATCACAGATTGGCAACTCTGGTACTGTCCATGCAACACTTGTACATCACATAACCACATTTTCTACTTCATCCATCTATAGCATATATTATCAGTGTATCTTGCTTTCCTAATATTAATAATTGGCACTCATATTGCCCACCTCTTGGTCATTTCTGGATTATATGTACTTTCCTATTTATTTTTCTTGTCAAATTTTTGAATGCATTCAGAAAGCTTAGAAACAAAGAAATTTATCATCTTCCATCATTTTAGTTAATTCATGCTTTGAGTTAATTTATAATTTGCTCGCATACTTTGATCTGTTAAGAAAAAAGTTTGAACTTTGCATCATAGGCTCTCAGGAAACAATCAGAACCATCTATCAATATGGTTAACCTGTTTTTGAGGGGAGGATTTTTCACCACAGTTCAGGATTTCATATAACTTCAGAAAGGTTCAGACATAGGTTTGAGGCTCGGATAATCTCAGACTTGTTGGCAACATTTTAGACTTGGACATGGACTTGGCAAATTCTCAGCATGACCGGGTAAACTTTAAAACTATGTTCCACAACGTTTTGGTGATGGGGATGGGGAGACAGCGTGGGACGCGTTTCCGGGACGTTTCCTAGGGGGGCAATTTTTAGGGGACGGTAGGGGATGGTGACATACAAAATACACACACACACACACAATACACAATACACATACACACACACACACACACACACACACATATATGATTTTTTCAAAATTTATTAATATATTATAGAGAGAGAGGGAAAGAGAGAGATGTCAATAAGTTAATAATTGATAACAACATTATCAATATGTAAATAAATCGCGTGAGTAGTACTATAACAGCATAAGAAATGTCATTAAAGCATTATAAAATTTATCACAGCAGTATCAAACATCAATAAAACCATGGTCTATCAATATCCAAATGTCTCAAACATGTATCCAGAAGTCTCAAAGTTCAAACATGAAAATCAAAATATTAAATACAACAGTCTATGAAATTAAGCCTCATTCAGGCTATGAATATCCAAAGACTCAGAACTATCTGAGTCACTATCATCCTCTGGCAAGAGTGGATCATCCAAAAGTGAATGAACATTGAATATTAATCATATTTGTTTGTAACTTTGTTTTGGCATTTAGGCAAACGTTTAAGGTTTGGGAGAGTTAGTGGGCCCCACACGACCATAGAAAGGAGGATGAAATATTTTAAAAATAAAAATTTTAAACGTTCTTTTAACCCAGGAGGCTCCCTATCCACAGGGGACGGCTAGCCATCCTCGGTACGACGAAGAACGTTTCCAACGTCCCCCATCCATACCGGGGACGAGGAACCATCCCCAAAGGGCAGGGGACGTTTCCTCCCGTTTCTTGCTAGTTGGGCGGTTTCGGGGACGGCTGGGAGACGTCCCCTTTGCGTCCCCCCATCTTGGGGACGGCTGGGGACAGGGACAGTGGGTTTTGGGGCAGGGGAGGCATCCCCGTGTAACACGGCTTTAAAACCATAAATTTTGAAAAATCTGAAATTAAACTTTGAAGAAGCTGCCATTAAACAATAAACCACAGCATACACATTTACTTTGAGTAGAGACTACTTTACATGTATTTATTCAATTAGATCTAAATAATTATAGAGACTATAAATGAATAACAAAGATATTGTGTGGGATTTCTAAGAAATCATGAACTAGGGATCAAAATGGTTCTTTGTGGATGAGAATTGGCTTAAAACAATTTTGAAAATAAAGAATCTCGGAGGGGCAACTGTAATTTCACAGGATCACATCTTGTGTTTGAAACAAAGTCTAAGGGCAGACACCAGTACTGAAATTAATTTTGCAAGTCAATAGTTGTGAATCTTGATATATATTTTAATTTTATTCTCATGTGTGTTGACTACAATTTCATGTCAGCACACAGATAGTAGTTGTTTTCATAATTAATGGGTTAGTGGGTTCTACCCTCCATTGCTTAAAAAAATTAGAAAAACATAAATTCAAGGTTCAAAACAATGGACAACATGGTAGATTATGTCAAAGCAAAATACGGAATATATAAGAAGCCATTTCCAGGAACATAATAGTAAATAGTACCATAGCTTTAAAACTAGCCTAATATAAGTTGTACCAACTAAAACTGCAGTCACTATGAAGCTGGAAGAAATCAAACACTAGTTCTGAATGATCAAATACCACAAAATTCTGAACCCAGATAAGAGACAGCACCACCACCCAATCTACCACTCCCGTACCAACTACTACCTCCTCCCTTTTATTTTTCACCCCAACGGTATTATAACTATCATTATTCATCATCATTAATAGGTAAGCAAAAACAGGTGCCAAGTCTGCCCAACCCAGACGATAAATCTCGTCACTGCCAGCTTACTCCACAAGTCTGAAAGAGGCTTGCAGAGTCTCAATATTATGGGTTCAGACAAAGGTTTGAAAATATGGAATATTTAAAATTATTCATTACTAGGAATAATGTCACAATTAAGTGATGTGCAACAAAATAATTACATAAAAAATGTTGATTAAAAATTTAGGGTTGCACTAGCCCTCCATAGTCTAAGGAAAAAATTATATTGTCCTCATGTTCTTCAAAGCATGCTTCAACAATGCAAGAATTGACATCCTCATCTGCAAGTGTGTAAGCACTTCTAAGTTGTCGTAAAGCTTTAACAAATACCTAATCTGAATGATTTACACCCCTAAGGCGTTCGTCTTGTTGGTATGGATTGAATCATCCATGCTCTGATTTCTTTTACACGATGAAAAACAGGATCATTGACTAAATATTGTCAAGATAAACCTCTACACCTCAGAAGTAGAAGCACCGAAGTTCTTCCACCATATAATTTGATGCATCCAAAAAGCATGTTTGTCTCTTGCCTCCTTATGCCAAACATACTCTACTGGTTCTTCAAAGTGATAAGCTGCCCTCTGAATGTACAGTAACTGCCCTTTGAATTCATTGCAAACCAACTTGCTTATTGTGTCAAATAAGCCAGTGTTTATCTCTGGTTCAAACCATTCTAATTCAGAATCTAAACAAATAATTGTTGCACATAAAGAACAACATAACATGCTTCATTGATGGTTTACAGTTTGCCAAGTAGCTCATTGGTATAATTTTGCATTGCTTTCTGTTACAATCAAAAAAATAACTAAGTAATCCACATCAAGTTTATCATCCTGTGATGTATGGCCTTCAAAGAAGTTTAAGAGTGTCTAGTTTAACTTTTACTCCCAGAGACACCAAATTTGCAATGGATGAAGCAAAGGAGCCAAATTCTATGACAGCATTAGATTTTATCTTTTGTTGAGGTTGATAATGCAGCAATAACCTCTTCAAATTTTGCTGGTGAGTTTTGCATTGCAGAAAGTCTTGCATCTTTGTCTCCAAGATCATTTCTTGGATTCTTGCTAAATTTCTAGTTAATTCACTCACTAGGAATTTAGGGGACATATTCACATGTTAAGTTACTTAGGTCCTAAAATTCTTTCTAAAAGACTTAGTTGTCATGTCTAGATCTTATCTTTTTTACTTTTATGTCAAGTTAGTTGTCTCATGTCATAGGATTAAAGACACTTATCATGATCTTGTCTAATCCTATGTCTCACCTTGGCTATATAACCAAGGGATTCTCATTTGTATTGAATATTGGCCATATTATCTTGCATCCATTATTGCAAATTTATGCTCTTGCTTTTCTCTCTTGTAGAAGGTTGTTTTTGGTTTCGCAAGTGATCCTAGAGGCTTGAGTCTGTGAGTGACCATAATAATCAACCCCCAAATATTTTTTATTTTATTTTATCCCAACTGCTGTGTGAAGGTTTCTGATTATGGTTTGTATGTTTTTTCTTAAGTGACATTCATAAGATAGGCATGCTAAACATTTTATAACAGAATGCAAAAATAATAACACCAAACACTTGCAAGAAAGATAATTTCAGCCTTCCCAAAAACTCAGAATTTATCATATATCAATAATCAGATTTACAATCTTTATATCAGAAATTAAGAAGTCTTTCAAACCTGGTTTCAAGATGCAACACAGAAAATTTAAGCTTCCCAAAGGCCACGAATGGCACCAAGATCATATCCTTTTATCATCTTGTTTACCATCGACAAAACATACTGTAATCAGACTTCAATGGTGATCAGACAAAGTCATTACCAGCAAATAGGAAACTGAGATTCTTCACCAACAAAGCCATCCTCCTTGAAGAAGTTCAATCTTCTCAATAAAATCCAAATCACACTCAAAAATTGCATTCTAAAGCTCTTTAGAATCACCATGAAGATGGTCATCCATTGGCATGATACCCATTTTGATTTCTCAATACATTTATGAGCTATGAGCAAAAAGGTGTGTTCAGGTCCAGAAAATAAGAGGCCTGAAATTGATTAGAAACTCATCAAAAATCACCACCAAACCACACCAACTGAAAATAAGCAAATCCACACCAAAACCAAACTGAAATCCACTCAAAAGAACTAGAAAATCTTCATCTTTTTCGCCAAGATGTGATCCCTGATTGAAACCACCATACACCAGCTTGAGCAGGTCTTTCACTGCCGAAACTAGCCTTAGATTTTGAGGGTTTCTGTCATCAAATCTGTTTCTCAAACCTTCTGGTACAATACTAGCAACATCTTTGTAAGCAGCCAACTCCAACCTAAGCAAATGAGCTTCCAAAAATGAACTTTTATTAGTCTCTTCTCCAAGATAGGGCGACCAAAGCCCTAAATCTAAAATCCATGCCTCAACATTTGCTTTATTTGATTTAAATCAGATTTTACATAAAAAGATTAGCCTTTCATTTTAATTTTTACCTCAACACCTTGCTTGGGCTACCTCACCTTATTCAGCCTTCAAAGGCATTTTAGTTGCTTTAAAACAACATAAAGTCATAACACTAGGCGCCAAGGTACTTTTATGTGCCCCTTTTGACCCTCAATAATAAAATCTAAATTTATTTTATAAGAGACCACTTTTCGAAGCATAAATCAAATATTTAAATGATTTAACCTTAGTAACTTTATACCAACTGAATTAGTGTTGTTGTGACAAGCTTGACCTGGTCCAGCCACCCAAAGTGGACTTACTATTTTTAGTAAGTACTAAAAAAAGCGACTTCCCAAAAGCTCAAACTAGAGAAATACTAATATGCGCCAGAAATACTAATATGCGCTAAGATGCACTGTAGAAATACTGATATTCACCGAGACACACTGTAGACAGTGAGCA
The DNA here is from genome assembly GCA_007258455.2 of Sequoia sempervirens. Taxonomy (NCBI): domain Eukaryota; kingdom Viridiplantae; phylum Streptophyta; class Pinopsida; order Cupressales; family Cupressaceae; genus Sequoia; species Sequoia sempervirens. The sequence goes on along the minus strand of VDFB02333338.1, from coordinate 45,369 downwards.
CCAGACTAGTACTGCTAAAAATAGAAAGTCTCTCAGAATACTAAAAACCCATAGAAAGTACTAGCACAAGGCATTAAAGCTCATCGGACAACTTCCACTCGTTGCCCGAACAGGAAACCCTACACTACTCTGTCTATCGGACCAGTTACTAAATATAACACTTACTAAAAATAGTGTGTCAAAACCAAACTAATCCAAAAGAGGGCATTGAAAATGGGGACATTACAGTGACTCTAACATGGTATCAGAGCTTCAGATTTGAAAGCCTCTTCTCAAATCTAGGAGATAATCATACTTGAGCTATTGCAAGGTTGCAAATCTTGGTGGATCTTGAAAAGTTGAGTATGCTCTTCTCTTGCATCATATGATCGCTTGAAGAATCAGAAAAACTTGAAAGAAATACCAAATTTGGTTTTTTTTTCTTTGTGGATTTGTATTGCAAGTTCATTTTGGAGCATATTGGTGCAAATCTAAGCTCACTATTGAGTTTAGAATGTCCAAGAAATTCAGATGTAGCTTTTATTTCACTCAACTTTGCCATTGTATAATGTAGTTGCAAACTGGGGTTTGAAGCTTAGATCTGGTGAACAGCTTTTTATTGAAGCAGTTATAGCCAAAATGGATGCTACCATTGCATTTAGATGGCCCAAAAACCCCTATTTTCATGTAAAATTTGTCCATTTTAGATGAATTTAATTTTTGGCAAATTTTTATTTTGCTAGAAGTGTTGTCACTATAGGGTAAATTCAACATTTTTTTCAAAAATCCATAACTTATGATCCAAAAGTCAATTTTTTGCAAACAAGATATTGTTTGAAAGTTGGTTTTGTGTACTTTCTATTGGTGTAGGTTTCATTATCAAATCTAACTACTGGTGAAAGTTATTGTTGTTTGAAGTCAATCTCCCATTTGGACTTCTGAGCCCATAAGGTTTTGCACGTTTATCCAATTTTTGTGATTCTTGTAGCATTGGAAAGGTATTGAATAGCTCTACAATTATATCTATTTTTTTTTTTCCAAATTCAGACCCAAGTATCTTTTATTCAGATTTGTGCATATTTGCATTTTTGTTGATAACTTGGACATACTGACACCTAGAGAAGTTTTGTCCTTTTGGGAAGGCTTCATTTTTAGTCTAAATCATATTGAAAATGTAATTTCAGATTGTGGATCTCGTTTTAAGATATTGTTGTAATATTCAATTTTTTATCCATCTTGGCATTGTAAACACACTAAATATAAAGTGTCAAATCACATATTGCTGGGGGGTTTCTTGATTGAGTGATTTGGGGGGTCTCTTGGTGCATTCTTTTGATATGTTTGCTAGTGCTCTTCTTTTTCATGGATCATTCTAAGGTTCCTTTGCTCACATCATATAATTATTCAAAATGGCATCAAAATGCATGGAGTATTCTAATGACTGAAGGTCACTCTCTATATGTTGAAAATAAGGTACCTGAACCTACAGATGCAGATAAAAAGATAAAATGGATGATTGAACATACCAAAGCTCTTGGATGTCTTTGTAAACTTGTTTCTCATGATTTATTGTTTCAAATTGAATCATGTAAAAATTTTCATGAAGCTTGGAACAAATTGAAAACATTGTATGGTACTACAAATGAAGTAAGAGGCTATCAAATTGATAATGAAGCGATGAGCCTTGATCCTAAGAACTTTGACAACATCCAGGACTACATCACTAAGTTTAATGATCTAAGAGAGAAATGTAAAGCATGTGGAATTGATAAGGACATTCAGTTGGTCTACAATACATTGAACAAACTTGGTCTTGATTATGTTTCTTTTGTTTCTAGCTTTCATACTCATAGGTTGACTATGGGGTCTGCATATACTACACCTTCATTTGCATCATTTTCTGAGATGTTAATACATGAGCAACAAAAGCTTATCTCAATGGGTCTCATCAAGTCATCCAAATCTCAAGCATTGTTGGCTAGTCAAATGAAAGAATCAGAACATATTGATAAGAAACAAAAGAAAGCAACAAATAATCCACATTCAGATCAAGCAAAGAATAAATCCTCTTCCAAAGAGAAATCATTTAAGAAGGAGAAGTTACTTGTTCATATTGCAAGAAGCTTGGACATGATGAACATTCTTGTTATGAGAAGGATATTGATGAGTTGAAACATCTTCTCAAAAAGAATCAGATTGATTTTCCTTCTAAAATGTCTAAGTCATCTACTTCTTCTTCTTCTTCAAAACAATCTAACAAGGACAAAGGTCATGCTAGTTTGGCTTCTACATCAAGTAATAAAGGGAAAGCTCTTTGTGCTACTATAGGTCTTGGATCAGGGAGATGGCTTCTAGATTCAGGAGCATCTTATCATATGGCATTTTCACAATCTATATTCTCTTCTTTTGAGCCTTGTACTATGTCTCCTATTTTGATGGGAAACAATACATACATGAGTGTAATTGGGAAGGGATCTATCAATATTGGGGAGGGCACTTTCAATGATCTTTTGTGTGTACCTCATTTGTCAAACAATCTTCTTTCCATATATCAAATTACACATGGTGGAGACGGGAGGACTGTGGAATTCACTCCTGATTCAATTATCATTAGACTTGGAGAGTATAGAGATTATTGCTATTGGGATGGTTGATCGTTCATCTCGGTTGTACACCTTCGCATATTTTGCTTCTGATGATGACATTGTTCCTTCGGTTGTTGATCACACTTCTAGTGTGAACCATGATTTTGAGGAGACTTTTGGTTACTTGAACTTGGGGGTTCTCACATCGGATCTCGTTCTTGAGCCTTGCATTTCATCTCCTCCATTTACTGTTGCAGTTGATGATGCTTGTGTTGCTACAGTGTTGGCTTCTTGTGATTCAATGCAATAGGATCTACATCATCTTCCAGCTACATCTACTTCAGATGCCTACTTGACAAACATTGGCAAGTTGTTTGTTGAGTCTCCTATTTGAGATTTGGGAGACATCATTGATTGCATACATCTTCTCTTTGATGAAGATGACTCTTCTTTAGTTGTTGCAAGGGTGTAATATCCCAAGCAATGTTTGTGCAAAATTTCTGACTTTTCAACACACAAAATGATGCCCTAATTTTATTTTATTTTTTTCTGCTCAAAACCCTAATTTGCTTATGCAACTTTCTGAGTTTATTTAAGTATGAACAGCAATATATTTTCATCCAACAAATGCCAAATCGATAGTAGATCATAAACAGCATGAAACCAATAACATAGGGTAACAAAACATCCACCAATATAAACCAAAACTTTTAATATTCAAATGTTCAAACTACTGCTATAACCCAGATTTAACTAATGATACACATTACATAATGCAACGGGCTCCAAACATGCCCAGCAACACATAGAAGTCTACTGATATGAAGTAACCCCAACTTATGCAATAAAATGTCCTCCTAAACTAACCCTAGCTGGGCGAAATTGCTCCAGCCAACTCCAATGCAAATTACAATGCAAATCTATGATGAAAATGATATTAAAACCTTACCAAAGGGTGTGCTGGCCTATTGATTTGCTGATAGGGTTTGTCAGTTGCCACCCTTGAAAGATTTGAAGAACACCACCCAACTTGCACAATTCGCCCCTTCAACAAGATGCCTAAATACTGATGCAAAAATTGAATGTGATCCTAGCAAGAATCACCATTGAAGCCCATGTGAACCTCCGTCATAAAGTCCTCCATTGAAGAAGCTAGTTTCATCCAACTTCTCCTATATTCATAAGGGTTTTCATCCTTAGAATATTCGCCAAAGTGCAGATCATAAAAGCAGATATAAAATTCGTTCATGATGAAAAGCCTCCAAATGGATCTTGTATTTATATCAAACTTCCCCTTGTCCCTCTAATCTGACCGACCTAATTTGGGCACCAAAAATCGATTTTTTTTTAATCTTTTTTTATTTTTTATTTTATTTATTTATTTTTGCTCACCCAAAAGGGACATTACAATCCTCCCTTCCCAAAATTGCTTGTCCTCAAGCAATGACAAGCATATCACCACCTAGATCCCATATCATTTCACTACCATATGTATTGAAATTGAGAAGATAGTTGTACTTCAAGGAGCTATCAACACCAACCAATCCTCCAACCTCAAAGGTTTCCACATGAATATGCAAGCTGCCCTTCATAGGTGACTGGAAAAACATATCAGCCCCTCTTATCTTGCTGTTATAAATCACAACTTTTTTCCAATTGAAAATCAGACTCGAGTGAATGCAAGTATCATCGACAATGCCATATGATGATAGAGTATCATCCATACGCCATTCCCCAATGGTGAAGCAATGATCCCAACCTCTCCAAAACATTCAAACAGCTGATGTCTCATGGTTATGCTCAGAAATATCACTGCTGTCATAAAACAGAAAATCAAAACTTACATCATACCTATTTGTAGCGTCTTCAAGGGACTCAATCAATTCTTCATCCTTTGTTAGTTCTCCATTGCCAAGTGCTGGTCCAACATGAGTTTCTCCATGAAAATCACAAGCCTTAAGGTTGATCCTCTTGGTTCTCATAACATGATAATGTGAAGATAAAGGACTGCTGTCATACATCAGAAAATCAGTCCTTGCCTCATGTACAAGTGCAATGTCTTCCTCAAACTCCATCAACTCTCCTAGACCTATCATGTGCACATCAGAAATTTCCTTCTCTAGATTACAAATTAACCAATCAAGGAACTCGTTAATCTTGGAGCAAAGGAACTCAAATGTTTCTTGATCAACCTCTATGGATTTTTCTTCTCTTATTTCAGTTACAACCTTTATCATTCCAATGCCATTAGTGCTTTCATGATACACATGCAATTTCTCCTCATGAGGGTCAATCTTAAATGCATCATTCTTCACAATAGCATAACCAATAACATCATCACATGGTTCAATTACTTCCATACCTGAAGCTTGCTTGGCTACTTCTTGGATATCACCCGGAATTAGTGACACCTCTGCCTTTATTTCGAGCTCTTCATACCCAATAGGAGTTTCCCCTCCCTCCACTTCATCAATTTTTTGTTGGTACACACAATCATTAGGAACCAATGAGCAATCTTCATCTTCAACTTGCTTATAGGGTTCCTCTTGTTCTTGTTTCATGATGTCTTGTGACTTCAATTTTTCTTTCTGCTCTACAACTTCCTCTTCTTTAGCTATTTTTGAATCTTCCTCTTCCTTCCTTTTCCTCATGTAGTAACCATCAAAAGATTTTGTATCCTTGATAGTCTCAGGTTCACCTAAGTATGCATAAAAGATTCTAATAATCTCCTCACTCACGGGTATAGCCAATCCTGCCAATCTTACCTATTCTTGGTATATCAACAGATCCTTACACTTTTAATACCTTTCATACCATCTAGCAATTTTGGAGACCGAAATTTCATCCTCCTACTCACTCCTTTGCACAATTGAACCCATAAGCTAGCAGGATTGTGGCTCTTATACCATTGTAATATCCCAAGCAATGTTTGTGCAAAATTTCTGACTTTTCAACACAAAATGATGACCTAATTTCTGATTTTTATTTTCTGCTCAAAACCCTAATTTGTTGATGCAATTTTCTGAGTTTATTTTCATCCAACAAATGCCAAATCGATAGCAGATCATAAACAGCATGAAACCAATAACATAGGGTAGCAAAACGTCCACCAATATAAACCAAAACTTCTGATATTCAAATGTTCAGACTGCTGCTATAACCTAGATTTAACTAATGATGCACAATACATAATGCAATGGGCTCCAAACATGCCCAGCAACACATAGAAGTTTGCTGATATGAAGTAACCCCAACTTATGCAATAAAATGTCCTCCTAAACTAACCCTAGCTGGGCGAAATTGCTCCAGCCAACTCCAATGCAAATTACAATGCAAATCTATGATGAAAATGACATTAAAATCCTACCAAAGGGTGCATTGGCCTACTGGTCTACTGATAGGGTTTGCCACCCTTGAAAGATCTGAGGAATACCACCCAACTTGCACAATTCGCCCCTTCAACAAGATGCCTAAATGCTGATGCAAAAACTGAATGTGATCCTAGCAAGAATCACCATTGAAGCCCATGTGAACCTCCGTCGTGAAGTCCTCCATTGAAGAAACTAGGGTTTTGTCCAACTTCTCCTATATTCATAAGGGTTTTTGTCCTTGGAATATTCGCCAAAGTGCAGATCATAAAAGTAGAGATAAAATTCGTTCATGATGAAAAGCCTCCAAATGGATCTTGTATTTATATCAAACTTCCCCTTTTCCCTCCAATATAACCGACCTAATTTGGGCCCCAAAAATCAAATTTTTTTTTTAATCTTTTTTGTTTTAAATTTTTGCTCGTCCAAAAGGGACATTATAGACTCAAGCCTCCAAGATCACCTACAAAACCAAAAACAACCTTCTACAAGAGAGAAAAGCAAGAGCATAAATTTGCAATAATGGATGCAAGATAATATGGCCAATATGCAATACGTAAGATTGCAATGGTATTGGATTAGAATCCAATGGAATTGAATTACAAATGAGAATCCCTTGGTTATATAGCCAAGGTGAGACATAGGATTAGACAAGATCATGACAAGTGTCTTAATCCTATGACATGAGACAACTAACTTGACATAAAAGTAAAAAAGATAAGATCTAGACATGACAACTAAGTCTTCTAAAAAGAATCTTAGGGCCTAAGTAAACTTAAAATGTGAATATGTCCCTTAAGTTCCTAGTGAGTGAATTAACTTCTCAATGAAGAATGAGAAAGCCAAAACCCCATATGAGGAAAAAGACCCCCCCATAAGAGAGAAGAATAAGAGAGACCATGCAGCCCCCCCTCAATGTTGAGTCTCCTGCAATGGTAGAAGCTCAAAATTGAATGTTGAAGATGATCCAATCTCGCTGAACAACATTCCTCCCCTTAGGAAGAAACAAAACCAAGATGACATGCAGGATTTCTTCCCATTCTTGAAAGGAAGATGTGGGAATAAGAATGATATGTGATGTCTCTAAACTACACTCAAGTGTCTCCATGTCAATGCCAAAAGCTGACACACTCCAATTAGGCGTTCTAATCCACAACTGAAGATGTCAATCCAGAATCTAGTAGAGATGAATGTAGAACACAATCTAGAGACAAGTATGCCTCCTCTAAAGACAAAGAAGCCTCCTCCAAATGTTGTCCAAAAGTATCCACACTCATGTCAAACTAGGAAGAATGATCATGTAGAGAATGAACAAGAGGGTCAGAGTATTCCCTTTGTCATGTCCCCGATTGGGACCTTTCTCCAGCTAGCGGAAGAAAGCATTTTTAAATGCTAATTTAAAATAATATTAATATAATAATATTCTTTAAAACAATATTAAATAATAAATTTAAATTATTAAAAATAATATTTTAATTTTGTATCTAAGCCGACCCTCATGGTTGGCGCTAAGAATAATATTTAATTTTTATTTTTGGCCGACCACCTCCAGTGAGCATCTACCAGCAGGTATTTATGCTTGTTTGTTGAAGTTGTTTCATCATCACAAATTGGACGAACAAATCACGATAGACTATTAGGGACATAGCCCCTTACTGTCTTCCTCTTTCCTCTGCATGAGACGAAAACCTCATTGAGTGCATCAAGGAAGGGACGATCATCCCCCCTACAACTAAGCTCCGCATTTCATTTTTAGCATTCTGCCTTGTATCTATTTGTCAACTTTTCACTGAGGTAATTGTTGTCCAGATCAATCTTGGAGGCGGCTAAGCACTAGCACCGAGCAGAAGCTTTCAACAGATTCCAAACACAGACACAGCAACTCCTTGACTCTCATCGATGTTCATTGACCACACCACGCAGGAACCAAGACAAGTCCATGCCATCGCTAATCTTTGGAGTTGTGAGTTATATCGCTGTCGGGTTATGTTCTCGACTAGGACTGATATGGAAATGCAATTCAGCTAAACTTTGTGCTCTCCAGTTCCCTAGCCACCATACTCAGGCCACTCATACATTTGCGCCTTTCTGGTAAGTCGCCCAACACAGAACATCTGTGTATCATCACGCCACATGATTCAAGAGATACGTGAGATCCCAGAAGTTTGGGATAGCTACATTCTAAGCGGTTATCATTTCATATTTCAGCGAATTCATCTTACTAAGGTGTTGTCAAAGTCTGCTCTATACAACCAATATATATACACTGAGATCTTAACTCTAGAATTCCAATAATTATGTGCATTGAATTGGATTGGGACAGTGAATTGTTTGCTATTTGGCGACTACTGTGATTTCTAGATTATTGTTATGAAACTCCTTATATTGTTATCTCTGAAGTTCGTATCTTAAGATGTTCAAGACTATTATTTTGTATCAGACCCTGTAGCTGAAAATTGCTAATTACTATCAAATCTGAGCTTGAATATTGTCCATATCAAAACAGATATTTGTTGTTTAGTGTTTGGCTTCTTAAAGTGGTATCAGAGCAGGTGTGTCCTACCAACTTGCGGGTCTTTTTCTTGCGCACACAGATCAACATTGGACCAGAGTAAAAGAGGACCTTGGAGAAAGAGCATGGATTGGCAACCTAAACTCTTACCTAGGGTAGAAGACAAAGGTCCTATTCAAGAGCTATTGCTAAAAGCATGAAAAGAACTAGAAGGGGTATCCGTTTGAAGCTGCTAGAATTTTGGACCAATACCAAAGTTTTTCAGATCATGCAAAGGCTTGTGTTCCCCTTGATGTGTACTTTAAGGCACTCAAGTGCCACCAGCCCCACAAAGGAGGACTTTATGACTACATAAGACAAAAGAGGAAAGAAGAGGAAGATTCAGAAACTGCCAAGGAAGAGATTAATGGGCCGGAGCCAGAAGAATCATTCTTGAAACAAGAAGAGCCCAAGGTGATGGAACTTGAAATAGTGAGGGGTACATTAGAGCCAAACACACAAGAGGAGGAAGTTGTAGAATTGATTGAGACCCTTGAAGGCACTGAAGTGGAGCCTGAAGTGGAGAAGATTTCAGCTGTGCATGAGGGGGTCAAGGAAGATGTGAGGAGAGTAGAGCAAGAAGAAAAATTGAAGCTGCATGTTGATAATGATAATGGTTTGTTGATCCCTAATGATTGTGTGCACCAGCAGAAAATTGACAAAGTGAAGGTGGGAAAGACTCCATTTGTTGAAGAGCTCGAGATGAAGGAAGAGGTGTCTCTAATTTCAAGTGACATCCAAGAAGCTGCCAGCCAAGCTTCAAAGCAAGAAGCAATGTGGAAAGAGAAGTTTGAGGGGGTTGAAGGCACTAAGGAAAGGTATGACAGCTGCCCTGATTTTCTGATTTGGAACAACAGCCTTTGGATTGTGCGCGGTCTTGAGTTGGTAGCCTTTACTCACGAGACAAATAGTAAGAAGCCTTCTTCCTTTATTTTATGCACCCACGAGAGAACATTCGGAATCCGAAAGTTGATGGGAGTTGGTAGCCTTTGGAGATACATCCATCCTCTAGCGTCCGCTGAACGTGATAGTGCGATGACATGGGATCCAGGAATTGACATGTTTGTTGCACTATTTCTTTGGGATCATTACAAAAGTATTGGCTTGCCGACTTTTACATTAGAGTTGTGCAGTAGAGGTTTGGGGTACAGACACCATACTCTTCATCACTTGTTGGTCGTCTCAACATTCATGGACACGAGCTTGCAATTGCTTGAGGGCAAGCAATTCCTAGGACCAGAGGACTGTCATGTCCCCAATTGGGACCTATCTCCAGTTGGCGGAAGAAAGCATTTTTAAATGCTAATTTAAAATAATATTAATATAATAATAATCTTCAAAACAATATTACATAATAAATTTCAATTATTAAAAATAATATTTAAATTTTGTATCTAAGCCGACCCTCATGGTTGGCGCTAAGAATAATATTTAATTTTTATTTTTGGCCAACCACCTCCCATGAGCATCTACCAACGGGTATTATGCTTGTTCATTGAAGTTGTTTCATCATCACAAATTGGACCAACAAATCATGACAAATTGTTAGGGACATAGCCCCCTACTGTCTTCCTTTGAATGAGACAAAAACCTCATTGAGAGTGCATCAAGGAAGGGACGATCATCCCCCCTGCGACTAAGCTCCGCATTTCATTTCTGGCATTCCGCTTTGTATCTATCCATCAACTTTTCACTGAGTTAATTGTTGTCCAAATCGATCCTGGAGGCGGCTAAGCACTAGCATCAGGCAGAAGCTTTCAACAGATTTCGAACATAGACATGGTAGCGCCTTGACTCTCATTGACGTTGTTCATTGACCACCCCATGTTGGAATTGAGACAAGTCTGTGCCATTGCTGATCTTCGGAGTTGTGAGTTATATCACCGTCAGGTTATGTTCTCAACTGGGACTGATACGGAAATGCAGTTTGGCTAAACTTTGTGCTCTCCAATTCCCTGGCCGCCATACTCAGGCCACTCATACATTCGCGCCTTTCTGGTGAGTTGCCCAGCATAGAACATCCATGTATCATTGCGCCACATGATTCAGGAGATACGTGAGATCCCGGGAGTCCAACTGGGGCAGCTACATTCTAAGCATCGACACTCTAAGCGATTATCCTTTCAAATTTCAACGAATTCGTCTTACTAAGGTGTCGTCAAAGTCTGCTCTGTACAACCGATATATATACACTGAGATCTTAACTCTTGAATTCCAATAATTTTGTGCATTGAATTCGATAGTGAATTGTTTCTTATTTGGCGACTACTGTGATTTCCAGATTATTGTTATGAAACTCCTTATATTGTTATCTTTGAAGTTTGTATCTTAAGATGTTCAGGAGTATTATTTTGTATTAGACCCTGTAGCTGAAAATTGCTAATTACTATCAGATCTGAGCTTGAATATTGTCCATATCAAAACATATATTTGTTGTTTAGTGTTTGGCTTCTTACAAAGTCTTTGAGTGACTCTAATATAGACGACACTTCAAGGAGTCTATGGCTAAATTTTGAGACAAAAACTTACATTACCATCGGAGAAAATGTTCATCTGTTGAATGTTGACATTAAAGAGGGCAGAGATGTTGAGTAGCCTACAACTGAAGTCATAACCTCTGGTTCTAAAGATTATGTTTTGTGTTGATGCCCTTGGGATCAATTTTATACATTTTTTATGTCTTAGAATTTTTTAAATTATTTACTAGAAGATTCAATGAACAAATGCCATGTGGAGCAATATTCTCACTACATTGCCAAGGGAGAACAAAACCAGTAACAGGCAATAAACAACAGTACAACGGTCAATGTTCACATTGAAGTAATCAGAGATGTTGAGCATCCTACAGGTGACAATGTTGTAGGAAAAATGAGTCATAATTGGGGCCCTTGGGTAAAATAAATTCACCTTCTTTTATGTTTGAGCACTTTTAAATTATTTACAATCAGATTCAACTAACAGGTGCCAAGTTGAACCAACCCTTCTAAGCTCTAACTATGGTTGCCAAGGGAAAGCAAAACCAATGATGAGAAACAAGCAATAATTTCCAAGCAACAAAGGTTGATAATCAAAAATGGTGAATTCAGCAAATTGGTCCATCTATTGATCAAGTGATCATTATCAGTGTGTTGTTTTAGCTGAAGAAAATTGTTTTGCAGGCAACATCATGATAGCTGTTAGCTATTCAGTGTAATAAAGCTTAACTTGCTGCTTCTAACAAGAATATTGATGTGCCATAGAATTGTTGTTTTAATTAGGGTTATTTCCTCAAATATGTTGACAATTTCATGACATTTCAAACATTTCCAAAGACCCTATAATTAATTATAAAGCATTAGAAGTAATTAACTGATATAATGATAGATAGTTTTTGATGAGGAAAAGCAGGTTTTGATGGGACCCAAAACCCATTACACAATGGTTTTGAAGGGATCCACAACCCTAACAACGAGAATCATGCTGCATCAAAGATAGAACATATACCATCAGCAGCACAAAGAATACAACAAGATAAAACAGGCTGCACAAAGGAAAAGCAGGGACCAAAAGCCCTTAAACAAATACAAACAAGTTTTAGCTGGGACCTTAAACCCAAAGGTTTTGAAGGGACCTTAAACCCTCAACCAGGTTTTTTCAGGACCTTGAACCCAAAAGAGAGCTATCATCAGGTTTTGTTAGGGACCTCAAACCCAAAAACACAACTAGCTAAAAAGCAGCAGCACTCTTGCAGCTCCATCCAAACTGAGAAACCGCCCCACCATCCACCTCCATAGGATTGGTTCCCCCTCTATAGGAAAGGAAGACGCAAGAGCTTGAACCACCAAAGCCACACACCTCCAGCTCATGCCAGCTCGACCTCAAAAGGAGCCAGTTCCACCTCAACAGGAACAAGCAAGGAGGACTTTCCACTAAACCTGCAGCATACAACTCCACCTCAATAGGAGCGGACTCTACCTCAACAAGAGCAAACTTCACCTCTAGAGAAGCCAACTGAACAATCCAACCAAAATAAATCACTCCAGTAGCCCCAGCACTCACGGAAACCTTAGGTAACAGAAGGGATGAAGACGAGAACAAAAATAGAGAGCAGAACAGCCCCTCGCAAAAGGAGCCCACACTCTGGAGTCATCAAAACTAGGGTATACTCCACCCCAAGGAGAAACACTGGCATCCTCAACCAATAAAACAAAAATACCCCCCATAACCAGAATATCATCAAAGAGCAAAGGGGGATTAAATCCACAAACCTGAAGAGCCAAGACAACAAGGACCCAGACCCAGTCTACACCATCAGCGAAACCCGCCAGAAGAAGCCTTCAAAAGAGACCAAGAAGGCACAAGAGAGAAATAGAAAGCAGTAACAGGATTGCAGCCACAGAAAGCCCAACCCCTCCACCAGGAAAACACCTGGGGAAACAGCCACAAAAACAAAGCAAGCAAGAGCAAGCCCACCCCAGCCAAGAAGCTAACAAAGAAAGAACCCTGTCCCAACAGAGAGGGACGCCACAACAGCAACCAAACACCTCTTCCCTCCAGAGAAAGAGCACCACAACAAAACACCAAAGAAGGAAAAGAATCCATCCTCCCAGTCTAATGCCAACAACGCATCATCCAGAAAAACAAATGCCCCAGGGGGCCAGGAGCAAAGAAGCCTCCCAAGACCCAACAAGAACTGCCTCCAGCCGACCACAAAGGGGGAAGGACAACCCTCCAGGAGCTAGCAGCCAGCCAATAGGAACAAACACACCAACCTTAGAGAAGAAAGCCGCTCTCCCACCAGAGCACCTACATCCAAAGACGGTCGAGATACCACCTTCAAATCCATTCCCATCGCACAGCCAAGGAATGGGAACCGAGCGACCAAAGCCCCTAGAAGCATCAGAAAAAAACGAACCAGGCACAAGGCTCCAGCTCTCATCCAAGAACACCACAAGCACCGCACCCCAAGCCCCTCCCAAAGCACCACGCACAAGAAGGCAAAACTCAAGAAGCAAAAAGAGATTCGCGTCCAAAGAGGCTGAAGAAGAAGCCTCCGTAGACCGCTCAGCCTCCACAGGATCATCATCAGGGTCACCCTCATCTTCAACTCCCTCTCCATCGCCATTTTCAAAATTGCAGCCCACACTCGCCCGCCCTCTCTCCATCGCTTGACTTGTGTTTTGCAACAAAAGAAATTGTTACAAGCACAAGTTATGTATTTTATTTTTATTTAAAAAAAAACAAAAGTGTGCCTACAACTCCCTTAGCAGGTCGTGGCCTACAATGGGGGCACAGCCCCTTGGAGCCGAGCCTCACAAGGTTGTGTGCAACCCTAACCCATTTTAATGATAGATAGTTGCATATGTGTGTGATTGTTGTTAAAATGTGATGAAAATGAAATGTTATGATAAATCATGTTGATTATGACGAAAAAGTGCTTTGTGTAGAAGCTAATCTTAAATGCAGCAATGAGGAAGCAATCAACCAAATTCAATGGCATGCAGCCACAGGAGTTGGTAGCTCACAGCCGAAGAAACATGAATCTGCAGCGAAGGGAGCAACACTTGAAGCCAAGTCACCTATAGACTGTTGGACATTTAAGACTTTCCGCCAACTATTAGGGGACTTTGCTACAAGGTCGCAAACTCTTTTTTTGTTGCCAGCACCTCTGCCATTTGTCCACACATGCCTGTGAAAGCGGATTCTTTATCTCCAACAGTAGAATTAAATTAGGACTTTACTTCTGAATGTTTTTTTCGTGTCTTTATTACAATAGTCCTCTTCCTACTTTGTAGGAATAAGTTGACAAGTAGTATTTAGAGTCCTAATTGATTAGAGTTAAGTTTATTATATATTTCAGAACTTTGTAAATGAAAACAACGATAATCTTTTACTTCATCTACTGTATTTTCTTTTGAATAAGCAAATACAAATCCTTTCATCTGAATCATATCAACTGTGCATGAAAAATTGAATAGATAATTATCTTGTGAGTTAAAGAAGAGTGTTGATACCCAAGCAAGGGACCACTTGAGTTATGATGCTACTCTGCTGTTAAATTAATGATTAGCTTTTTTTTTTATGCATCATACCGTTAATTGATAGATGTTATCACCCGTAGCTATAGCTGAATAGTAGTTGTTAATCTATAGAAACAATACTTAGCATTAAACTAGTAACAACAGTTTGTTATGTAGACTTCGTATGCTTTCTTAATGAGGTTCCCTTCATATGAATACCTAGAACTTTCCCAACTGTACATACAATACCAGCATCATCTTAAGAAACACGTCCCTGGTTGATAATTAAATGTAAACTCCTATTACTAACGATTGCTCAATAGAGGATGATCCAATCCATTGGGTAGATGTGCACATCCAAATATGTTTATTCATAAATGGTAAAATTCTACAGATTTGGATATATAACTAGGCAAGAAATCTTTGAAAATAATAGGTTGCATGCAAGTGCATGAATCTTTTCCTTTCATTGAAAGGCATTTGTGAATCTTCCCTCGAACAAGATAGCAACTCTACTTGTGCCTACTATATATGTATACCATATAATATCATTTTCATCATAGAAACACAGAAATGCATTGTCTGTATTGAAAATTGTTGTTATTATCTAAAGCCATTAACTGTTTACATCTGTCTTCAATTTGTTCAGTCAAAAGACTATTTTCGTGAATACTATTCTAAACATTCCTTTGTATCTCGAACATCCACTAACAATTCTTTGCTCCCAAAGAAAGATCATATTTTATAACACATTTAAAACATAAAACTTCGAATTTTTGTTCCCAGAGATTATGACATGAAATCCAGGATAAATTTTAGGTAACAGAAACATAATTTTCCAAATAAAAAAAATCAATTTTCAAGAAAAATTGAAATACTTGCATCTGAAATACATACATTGCTCTTCTATCTGATCTTAGTTGACCCCTCTGTATAAGATCTGACACAGAACCCCGTCCACTGTCTCCTGATTGCCTAGCCATATATCCCTTTATTGCAATCACTATAAATACAACCATCATACCCAATCCTACTGCAAAATTTACAGGAATGTCTCCATTCGGCTGTTTTCATAAGACAGCAAAAGAAAAAGGCAAAAATGTGAATTAAAAAAAGTATTGGGAAAATCAAAAGATTGTGTAGCAAGTTATATCAAGAAGCTTTTCTTTTAAATACTTGATAAATAATAGAAACCACCTTAAAAATTCACAGAAACATCACATACCAGACTAAATAATTTATTAAAAGAAAAAAAGAAACAATAGTAAATGTGCAAAAACATCACCCTTGAAGTGGCAAATTAATAGTACTTATTTTCATTACATATCCATTTTGCATCATTTGTCGAAAGTTTTCTGCAAGTATTCTTTGTTTTGGCTAACATTTAGGATTTCTATGAAATTCAAATATCCTACATGCCCATAGATAAAGCCAAGTATTATGACAATGCCCCCTTCTTAAATGCTTTGTTCACAAAGCAATTGCAATGCTGAATGTTGAAATACTGCATGCCCCAATATAGTTGCAACCCATGGATGGGCGATGACCATGATTCTTTTGGTACAAAATAAAGAAAAGTTTGTATCAAAATATATTAGTATTGTAATTGTATTAAAAATACAAATAAGTACAAGATGATGTTACAATCAATATATTGGGTATCCCTATATAGATGTTAGAGAGGTACAGACACCTTTTCTATATAGTCACAGTAGTTAAATATACAATAATTAGGTCCATTACATCTTGTCTCGATCTTAATGTCTAAAGACTCTAAACCCTTCATGGTATTAGAGTGAAACACCGATCATGACTCATTTCTTCCAACTTGTTTGACTATTTTTTGTATCGAAATCAGCTTTGCACAAGATGGTAGAATTCTAAATGTAAATTGTCTGCTGTCCCTTCTTAAACTTCATTTGCATCTCTTCAAGATTCATGAAAATTCACTGAAGGTCTTCAACCATTCTGCCCTCACAACCACATCAGCCCACATCAAGCTTAGGTTACTACAAAGAAATCCGAACTTAGTTCTTAGCCATTTGGCTGTAATTTCAGCTCATTAACCATCCCGTTCAGTCCATCATACCAACATTGCTAATTGGTACTTGCAAGATTTGTAATAATTCAAGTTTCAGTGACACAAATAGCAGCGACTTAGAGTCTATTAAATCATGAGTATTATTGTACTCAAGAAGTGTCATCACTGTTCTTCCATTAAAAAGTTATTCCATGCATGGTAATGAATGGTAAATTTATGGAATCTCTTGCTGTATGCATTGATATTCTTCATGAACTGCAGTTTCCTCTTCAAATTCAATTAATCCCTGTTGATCATTTTCAGCTAATTTTGGTTCTTTATCCAATAATTCAATCATTTGAGCAAGCTGCATGGATGGCCCTTAAACCATTTTTCCTTGAAATTGATATAAATACCTTTTAAAATTTAAATGTAATTAAGAAATGGCAGAAGGATCTATGACTATTTTTTGGCTCTCCAATAGAAGGAAAAAGAGAGGAATCATAATCTAAAATATGTTATGGATTTGGCCTAGCTATTGGAGAAGATCAAAGGAAGATCCCAATAAATTTTCTTTGAAGAGAGGTAAATTTCAATGTGAATTTTATCTAAGTTGACCGTGACCAAAAAACATGTCAACAAATATCACCTACCAACCTTGTGCATCCTAGATAGGAACCATCAATCATATTTGATTGTAATGCACAACTGACTTATGCTAATCAAATACACTTTTGTTTGTTGTCTTGGCCCTTAAAAGTAGCAAGTTTCACAGCCTTGACATGACCTTTGATGTACTCTTTCTATCCGTCAACCTACATAGCAGCTATCCTTTGACAGTTTGAGGAAAGATATTTTCAACAAGCAAGCAAATTTGACAAAACTCTTTGATATAGTACATTAAATTGCCTTATTACTTCATGTTTTGGAAACCCAAGCAACAATATTATTGTGCATAAGCCTCATAAATATATAACCTGCAATCATAGACCCATCCCTAGTGGTTGTTCTCTAGTTCGTCAGCCCCATCCCACTCATATTTCATCAACCAAATAATGCTCCTTATTAGCATATTGGATTTTCCGGTAACCCTCCGTAGAGTTTAATCCTATGCTGCAAGAAACCTGACCTTCATTTCCCCTTATAAAACATTTCAAAAATGGAAACAGAAGGAAACTAGGAGGTGGAGAGGGCAAAACATCCCTGAAACACAGCCCCATAAAGTCAATATGGTGCGTTCATGTGTGTGTTTATGTGTTCCTATGTGCATTTATGTCTGTGTACCTGTGTGTTGTGTATATCCATGTGTCACTGTGTATGTCTGTATCTGTGTCTGTGTCTGTATGTATGTATCAGCTAAATTTTTGCTGGGGTTAAGCTGAAATTCGGAGTTTGAATCTTACTAATACCTACCTCCTTTGCCAACATGAGGTACTGATTATAGAAGCCATTATTTTACTTAGGAAAAGAATAGATTAATCATTAAATTTAAATTCAATAACAGTATACAGAAGATCAGACAGCACATATAGGAAAACGAAAGCTAAAAAATTGCTAACTTCAACAGACCATTTTAGCTGAAAATTTTCTCACAAAGGAAAAGCAGAGACAATATAGAACCTAGAGTTTTTCCTTGATATGCAAGTTGTATGCACTATTGTAGTTGTCAGGCTTGGCTACACATAGGGTGGGCTTAGTTTTCAATATGAAACCTGATGTTTGTTTTTACTTTTTAACTAAGTCTTTATCTTGTTTGAAGCCAAAGTGTTACTGATCAATCATAAAGTTTTGATTATGCTGCAAACTTTTGTTATGCTGAAAGCATGAATGTTTTAGATACTAGTATTCTCAAACTTCTTCGAAAAATTATGGAAGTTGTACTTGCAAAAGAGGGTTTAAGTGCAAACTTTTAGCGACCTATCTTGCTTTAATGACGCCACTTTTGCATGAGAAAAAATAATTTTAACAACAACAAAACTATAATTAATTAGTGTTAGGATAAGGTGACATTAACCTTGTACTCCTATGTCATTTGTATGTCTCCACGTTCCTTGGAATGTGTTCTAGGGGACATGAGAGAAAAATATTAAATTTTGGCATGTTGTAATTATATTTTAAAGAGAGGATTTATTTTTGGTGGTGGTTACACATCAAATACGGATAAAGCATCTTTCCTAGGTGTCCAAAATGGAATATGAAAGGTTTTGGATGAGTCTTTCAAGATTGGAGAAGAAAAGGTGTCCATTGGTGTTCCATCAGGAAGTGGAAAGGTCACCCGAGCATCCGAAAAGAAAGGAGTTGGATAGGCTATGGGTTAAGCGCCCATGTGAGAGTCTTGAATATCCAATTAATATTTTATTATTTTATTATGTCTTTTGGCTGTCCATGAAGAGGGGTGTGGGTTTTTGCAGATGGTTTTGTGTCTCTTGTTTTGGCTTACCATTCGTGGTTTTACCTCCCACAATTTCCATAAATTGGAGCCATGGGATGTAGTTTCATTATTGAGTTCTTGCAGGTAATAGGGTGCTATCAGGTTGATTAGAGATTAGTAGTGAAGTGTATTATTGTGTACTCCCATTGGAAGATTAATAATATACTTGTCCCCTTTTCTCAGGTGGAGTTTTTTCCCATAAGGGTTTCTCCACGTAAATTTGGTGTCACATTTTGTTTGCTGATTTTTATATTGTGATGCTTACTACAATCACATGTTTATTTCTAATTTGGTAATCTGATTTTCAGATCTGAATTCACTTGCATAAGTTCATACTGTAGCTTTCCTTCACCTTGTTTTTTTCAACATTTGGTATCAAAGCTAACGGTTATGATGAGAAGGGGATGCCTTTCTCTTAAGTGTTGGAAGGTTTTTTGGCTGCAGTGGGAGCTTTTGTTTTGTGGTATATTGCAGATTTGTGAAGAGGATTGTTTGTCATGGCTTCTACCTCTCGCCAGGATATTGAGAAATTCAATGGCACAGGCTTCCATACTTCTATCAGAAGAGATGAGGAGAAATTCTATGAATGTTGGTTCCCAAAATGCCTTGCATGTGCAAGGAAGGTCCAAAGAAAAAGGGCCTAAACGGGATAAAAAGAGGGCTAAGTCTAAAGGATGTTCTAAGACCCTCGGAAAGAGTAGAGTGTTGGAATTGTGGCAAAAGAGGGCATGTGAAGGAGTGTAAGAACAAGAAAAAGAATGTTGATTCTACCACGGAAAAGTTCTTTGATAATGATTCTAATGCTTTGTTTATTTCAGCTAACTTTATTAGTGATGATGCTTGGCTTATTGATTCAAGTTGCTCCTACCACATGACTCATCACAAGGAGTGGTTTACTTCTTACAAAGCATATGATGGGGGAGATCTTTTCCTTGGTGATAACAACACTAAGAAGATTGTTGGTAAGGGAAAGGAAAAGTTGTGTTTCAGTGATGGGAGGATTAAATCCCTTTATGGTGTTTTACATATTCCAGGACTTGCAAGAAATTTACTTTTAGTATCCAAGCCGAATGATCCTAGAATGCATGTGAAATTTGACAAGTTTGGTTGCAGGTTGGTAAGAGGGAGTTTGGTGATAGCTAAAGAATCTCAGATAGGGACTTTGTTTAGGCTAAATGCCTCTACTTTATGTAACTCTTCCAATGTAACTAGCTTTGAAAATGCATGTATGTTGTGGCACCATAGATTGGGTCACATTGGTGAAAAAGGTTTTAAGATCATTCTTAATAAAAAGTTGGTTGACGGTATTTCTGATTATTCTGTTGGAAAAAATGATTTTTGAGAGCATTATGTGTTTGGTAAACAAAATAGATCTTCATATCCTAATGGAACTATTAAGGAAAAGAGATTATTAAAGATCATTCATTCAGATGTATGTGGTCCAGTGGATGTTGACTCTTTGGGTAAATCTCAGTATTATGTCTCTTTCATTGATGATGTCTCAAGATACACATGAATTTATATATGCATTCTAAATCTGAAGTTTCCACTAAATTTAAGGAATTTAAGGCCTTAGTTGAGAAGCAATCATATTATAAGATAAAAGTGTTGAGATCTGACAACAAGGTTGAATATTGTTCCAGGGAACTTGATGAGTTTTGTAAGCATGCAAGTATTGTTTGGTAGAAGACTACTCCTTATCCCAACAAAATGTGGTAGCAGAAAGAATGAACTAAACCTTGATGGAAAGAGCTAGGAGCATGTTGAGTGGTGCTAAGCTTGATAGATGCTTTTGGGTAGAAGCGGTTGGTACTGCTTGTTATTTCATTAATAGATCTCTTTCTTCAGATCTTGTTGATAAAACTCCTTATGAAGTGTGGATAGGTAGAAAGCCTTCTATTTCACACTTAAGGGTCTTTGGTTGTGAGGCTTTTGTTCATGTGCCTCAAGATCTAAACTGGATCCAAAAGCTCAAAAATGCATCTTCGTTGGTTACGATGAGAATGTAAAAGGTTATAAGCTTCAGAATCCTCTAACCCGTAAAATGATCTTTTCTAGAGATGTGATTTTCAAGGAGTTTAGAGCTTACTCAGGAGAAGAACAACCAAGGGAGAAAGATAAGATAAAGACAGTGCACTTCGAGAAAAAGATTGAGAAGCAAGAAGATGCACATGTGGAAGAACAATTAGATGGATCTAAGGATGGAGAAGAAGAAGAGGGTTTAGACAGTTCAAAGGATGTGCAAAATGAGCACACAAAAGAAAAGGAACAGGTAGAGCTCATTACTCCTACCTTGACGATTTGGCAACACGTGAATGTCAAGATTTGCCTTAATTAGACTATTGAAGTTGAATAATTCACTATTGAGCATTGAGGAGCAAGATCTGATCTGTACAGAAGATCAGATTATTAAGAACAAATAAATCTCTGTGGAGAGATTGCTACAGATAGAGCAATACAGAATAGATATCTTCTACAAATCAAAATCTGTATGAAGCAAAACTCGAATGAAGAATGAATTTGATCTAGACTCGACTGCATATCAGCTACTGATCGAAATAAAAAGTCTGGATATCAGCTACAGATCGAAATTGATTAGTAAAGCCGTATGAAGATAACAAATGAATCTACAGATTGCAAAGTGCGGCAGTATGAAGATCTAATCAATAAACGAATCTACAGATTGAATTCAACATAAGAAGACGTATCTGGGAGGAATGACGGCTACAGGCAAGAGATCAGAAAAAGTCTAAATTTTGAGGACAGTGAAAGATAAAGCACAGAATTAATGTATTATCTGAGTCTCATGAAAGACGTGATAATAACATCTCTGATTTGCGAAACCTTCAAAGAGTTTGATGTAACAACTATACGTTTTGTTTTTTTTGGAGGTAGCAGATTTGAAGATATAGATAAATCAAATCAAGATATTCGATATAAGTTATCGAACTAGTTAAAGCATGAAAAGAACGAACTCATTATAATATTATAATGAGAATATGATTTGAAGTTAAACAATTTGAAAGGAATGGTTTGAATGCAATACATAAGAAAGTGTGAAATGACGGGATAAAACAAAGACTATGTATTTGTTAAATCACAAAATGCGTATGTCTTGTTAAATAAGTCAGCGACTTAATCTAAAGACGTGTTAGCTCGTCTTGGTCAATGATCAAATGGTGCGAAGGTGTTACTCTTTCAGGAGATGCGATGTTTCACTAAAGAAATATGTTCATTCGTAAAGAGATGTGTTTTATTTGATTTGGTTTTCTGAAGAGACGTGTGTTATTCTCACACAATAAACAAATGATAATGAAAGGACATGTTTATTTAAAAGAGTCGCAACTTTATTCAAAAGGACGTGCTTCTTCTAAAAAGATGTATACACCTACAGGTGCGACTGTCAACTAAGGGACAAATTTTTAGAAGTTGTTAAGTCTAATGCCAATAATTGAAGAGGCGTGTCTCTCCTAGAAAGGTGTCTCTACAGCAACAGATTTAATGATTAATTTAAGAGTGGAGCAAGCAAACTAAAAGTGATTCGATTTATAACAAACTAAAATCAGTTTTATTGAAGAGACATTCTTGAAGGATGCAAGTATTGTTGTGTTCTTTCATTTAAGGGATGCAATGGTTGAGTAAGATATATGAATGACATTCCTTTCAAGGTTCAAGTGTGGTTGTAAAGTTCAAGAAGTCTACATCAGAAACCCAACTTCTAGTGTGGACTGAGTGAGAGTTTGTCATCTCTAAGGCAGATTGAAGGTATGGGAGATTGCAGATCTGATTGAGGACAATTGCTTCATCCATCAAGTCAAGGTTTGGTGCCTTGCATTAGGGGTTGGTGCTCCTTGTAGGTTGGTACCTACTAAATAGTTAAAAGGTTTGGGTGTTCCTTGTAGGTTGTATCCTACTAAATCATCTCTCTTGTAAATCTAGTAGGTTGGTGCCTACTTTCAAAAAAATCATTTCA
This sequence comes from Sequoia sempervirens, assembly GCA_007258455.2. Classification (NCBI taxonomy): domain Eukaryota; kingdom Viridiplantae; phylum Streptophyta; class Pinopsida; order Cupressales; family Cupressaceae; genus Sequoia; species Sequoia sempervirens. The sequence continues at coordinate 22,463 of VDFB02333338.1, read as the reverse complement.
ATAAAGCTGTGTCAACTTGTGTAAATTGGTTCATATCAAAAGGTTGATTGTAATAATTTGAAAAGGATTAAAAATTGAAAGTTTGTGTTGATTTACTGATTCACCCTCCCGCTCCCCCTTCTCAATAAATCTTTTGTGCTCTTCAGTCCACAAGGCTACGGAATCTAGTTGATAGGTATAGCCCATCCAATTTTCGTTGTGTATTTGCTTTGTTGAGTACTAACTGATGAGCACACAGTTATACTAAGAGGGGGGGGGGAGGGGGTGTGAATTAGTATAACGTAATTTTTACCAATTTAAAACTTTATCAATCACAATAGCAACTATGCAAGAATATAACAATAAGAACAAGTTGACACCAAGATTTTACGTGGAAACCCTTACGAGAGAAAACCACGGTACAAATAATGTACTTTATATTTATATAAGTTTACAATGATTGTAGGCACCAACCTCTTAAACTATTTTGTAGGCACCAACTCCCTAACTTGGTTTAGTAGGCACCAACCTACAAGGAGCACCAACTCCCTCTTCCAAGGCACCAACCTTGGCTAACTAGAGGCACCAACCTCTTATCATAGACTGAAAATCTGAATTTAGAATGAGACCTTTACAATAGATCTCCTTTTGCTTCAAATCAACTCCTTCTCTGTGATGTATGCTGCTTCCTTGTGCTCACACAAGAGATATATTTCTGCACTTCTATAATCAAACTCCACTCAGCATAATCATTCTCACAATCACCTTTTTTTGAAATTTGAATTTGAATCATCTATATATATTCTGATCAAAGATTGTAACTCTTTGTTTAAGCAATGTGTCCCTTTGAATTGCTGCCCTTTCACAAGCAGATCGTACCATTTGGAAGAACTATAATTTTTTATTATTTTCCTTAACAAATAGTAATCGCACCTCCTCATTAATTTAAATCTGAAGTTTCATTAGAAGAGAATCATGCTTTTGTCATAATGATTCACTTCCTATTATTAATTAAATAAAATCATTGCAACTTTAGTTAATAAAATCACTGCCTTTGGAGATTTAAATGAATCGCTGCCTCTTTTTTTTGTCATCAACTCTCTTTTGTCTTATATGACTGCTCTTTGACTTTTGTTTTTTTCTAACTTAATTTAATTATTATTTTTTTATTTCCCAAGTGGGATGCCTTGTTCTATCGGAAATCTGATTGTTTATGTAATATATTACCGTCTTCAATCACCACCTTGAATTGCTGTGTAAAATAACATAGAACATTGATCGCTGCTCTTCTAAATCCAGTCGTTGCTTTTTAGTTGCTATATATTTTGTCTTTATTCCTCTTTTGTCTTTTTCTGATTTTGTCTTTATGTGACTTTTTGTCTTTTTATTAAAAATATGAATCGTTGTTTTTCACTTTTAATTGCTGCCTTCTATCAACACTTAATCTCTATTTAACTTTTATTTGTTTTGTTGTTTATTATCCAACTTTAATTGCTGCTATCTTAGAACAATTGCTGACACCATAAACTTAATTAACTTAATTGCTTCATCATTTATCACTGTCATTTTCAATCTTAAATTTTTGTGCCTTTTTAAATATCATAATCACTGCTTTAAATATGTTCTCATATTTGCCTTATGTCTGATATAAATCTGATGCATTCTCCACATCTACTTTTGCTTAAGAATCGAATGACATTACATCGCAGACCTTAATCATTGTTGTGCGTTTGAAGTCATAGAATTTGTGTGTGACCAAAGTAATTGGCTTTCAAATATGTTATCTTCACTCATCCCATTCTTCTTACTTTACCTTGACATCAATGACAATCTCCAACAATCTCCTAATTCTATTAATGATAGCAAACTTCGTCTTTGTACCTTTGACATCAATAACAATATTTCCAACACTAACGATGAACCTAGATCGTACAAGGAGGCTCTCTCTTCAAAGGAAAGTGAGTCTTGGTTGTAGGCATGCAGGATGAGATGACGGCTTTAGATAGTTGTGACACCTGGGATCTTGTTAGTTTGCCCAAAGGAAAGAAGCCCATTGGATGCTAGTAGGTATTTAAAAAGAGATTTCGAGCAGATGGTCGGTTAGAGTGGTACAAGGTCAGATTAGTGGCTAAGGGCTATTCCTAGAAAGAGGGAGTTGATTTTGGTGAAATTTTCTCTCCTATTGCTAAATTAACTTCTATTAGATACCTATTATCTATTACTACTACTTGTGATTTTGAGATAGAGCAAATGGATGTTAAAACTGCTTTCTTGCATGGGGATCTGGAGGAGGAAATTTATATGCGACAGCCTGACGGTTTTGTTGTGAAAGGAAAAGAACAATTGGTTTGCAAGTTGAAGAGATCTTTGTATGGTTTGAAACAGTCACCGAGGATGTGGTACCAGAAGTTTGATGCTTTTGCATTGAAGTTGGGTTTTCTTAGGAGCGAGCAGGATCATTGTGTTTACATTAAAGTTATTGATGATCAAATTCTAATCATTGCTTTCTATGTTGATGATATGTTGTTTTTTGGTAACAACAAGGTGATGGTTAGTGAGCTCAAGGTACAACTTTCTGGCACATTTGATATGAAGGACTTGGGAGCTGCAAAATATATTCTTGGGATGGAAATTAGAAGAGATCGGGTTCATAGAAAGCTTTGATTAAGTCAAAGTGAGTATTTAAATACCATTTTGCAGAGGTTTAATATGCATGACTGTAAGCCAGTTAGTATTCCATTTCCGGTTGGTACTAAGTTGAGCTTAGATATGTGTCCTAATTATGATGATGATGTTGAGGATATGTCTATTGTTCCTTATGCTAGTGTCGTTGGTAGTTTGATGTATGCAATGGTTTGCACTAGACCAAATATAGCCCAAGCAATGGGAGTTCTAAACAGGTTTATGTCTAACCCTGGTAGAGAGCATTAGAATTTTGTTAAAAGGGTGTTTAAATATTTGCGAGGTACTTCTGATTACTGTTTGGTTTATCATGGTAATGATGATGTGGACAAGTCATTGGACATACAGAGATTTGTTAATGCAGATTGGGCAGGTGACTTGGATAGTCGAAGGTCCACCAATGGCTATGTATTTACTTTGTTTGGAGGAGCAATGAGTTGGATGAGTAAGAGGCAGCCCACAGTTGTTTTGTCCACCATTGAAGCAAAGTATACGGCTGCTACACATGCTTCTAAGGAGGCGGTATGGTTATAGAGGCTTGGTAATGGCATTGGTTTTGATTGCAGGACAGTGAGGATTGGATGTGACAGTCAGAGTGCTATTTCTTTGACCAGAAATCCTATGTATCACGCTCGTACTAAGCATGTTGATGTTCAATATCACTTTGTGCGAGAGATGCTTGAGAATGGTAAGGTCTTGATAGAAAGGGTTGACACTTTGGATAATGTTGCAAATTCTCTTACGAAGCTAGTGACCACGATTAAGTTCTCTTGGTGCAGGAAGGCATGGGCCTTGATCACTGTACTCGATTTTTTGTTTTGTATCTCTTGGTTGTAATTAGAATGTATAATGTCAAGTGGGAGAATGTTAGGATAAGGTGACATTAACCTTGTAATCCTATGCCATTTGTATGTTTCCACGTTCCTTGGAATGTGTTCTAGGGGACATGAGAGAAATATATTAAATTTTGGCATTGTTGTAATTATATTTTAAAGAGAAGATTTATTTTTGGTGGTGGTTATGTTGGTAGATGGTCAGCGCTCCCCTCGGGATTTGTGGCATGGACTAACCGCCTCCCATGGATCCATTAACTTTGGCAGTTGTATCGAGCATTAATAGGTCGACCTTTTGGTGCAACGGCAATCATGGGACCGACAACTGGTATCAGAGCCAAAGGTGTCAGGTTTGAATCCCCTCGAGTAACGCTGAGGGGGAGATTGTTGGCAGATGGTCAACACTCCCCTCAAGATTCATGACATGGACTAACCGCCTCCTGTGGATCTGTTAACTCTAGCGGTTGTAATGGGCATTAATAGGTTGAACTTTTGGTGCAACGACAACCATGGGATTAATAGGTTACACATCAAATACGGATAAGGCATCTTTCTTAGGCGTCCAAAATGGAATATGAAAGGTTTTGGATGAGTCTTTCGAGATTGGAGAAGAAAAGGTGTTCATTGGTGTTCCATCGGGAAGTGGAAAGGTCACCCGAGCATCTGAAAAGAAAGGAGTTGGATAGGCTATGGGCTAGGCGCCCATGTGAGAGTCTTGAATATCCAATTAATATTTTAGTATGTCTTTTGGCTGTCCATGAAGAGGGGGGTGTGGGTTTTTGCAGGTGGTTTTGTGCCTCTTGTTTTGGTTTACCATTCGTGGTTTTACCTTCCACAATTTCTATAAATTGGAGCCATGGAATGGTAGTTTCATTATTGAGTTCTTGTAGGTAACAGGGTGTTGCCGGGTTGATTAGAGATCAGTAGTGAAGTGTATTATTGTGTACTCTCATTGGAAGATAAATAATATACTTGTCCTTTTTTCTCTGGTGAAGTTATTTTCCAAAAGGGTTTCTCCAAGTAAATCTGGTGTCACATTTTGTTTGTTGATTTTTATATTGTGATGTTTGCTGCAATCACATGTTTATTTCTGATTTGGTAATCTGAATTCACTTGCATAAGTTCATATTGTAGCTTTCCTTCACCTCATTTTTCAACAATTAGAAGAGCTCACTCTTACTAGACTGCTAATCTGTAGATACTAAACATTTACAGTGAAAAGGATTATATAGTGTTGGATCTATTATCTGAAGCAAAACTCACACACTAGATAATACCAAGCACTGTGTAGGGACCTGTCCAATATTGCGGTCAACACATCAAGTTCTCAGCCTGGGAAGCATGCTTGCAAGAATTAAACTTAAAGAAACTGAAGCCTGCACATGCAGTGGAGCATGCAATTCAATTTGAAGCAACAGCTAAGAACTTTACAGGACTTGACATGCAATGAATCTTCCTGAACAAGACAAGTACCTTGGGAAACACAGGTATAGGTGATACATGCCTGTCATCTGGTTGAACTGTAAGGCATTGGTTTAGTCCTGCAACCAACCCTTGTTGAGTTGCCATAATTGAGTATGGAACCTGGAAAGACTATCTGCAATTAGCATAGGCAGATGGGATCGCCATCAAGTCGTCATGCCTTCACTCCCATCTGCAGAGTGTCACTCAGCTATAAATTTAGTGAAACAATATTGACAGAAAAGATATTGTGCAACATTAATTGTTTTGTGGCTTCTCATGCATAGTACCTGATGGGAACACCTATAGCCATTATTTGTTAAAAGGGCTTAAATTAATATACATGTGGACATTGGTAAGGCCTATTTATAGGTGAAATTTCTCTATAGAAAAGCTTGTTACAAATAAGGTTTGCAATCCCTATATCCTTGAAATTGTTGCTGGTAGACATGAAGTTTAGCAGAAGTTTCCTGCCCTAGAAAAGAATTAAAGGAGTCATATCTTGTAAGGAGCCCTGGAATCTCTAAATAACTATGTGACCAACATGGCGATTCTCACTGAAGTGGCAAGGAATTCAAAATGAATTTTTCCACTCATTCCTCTGAAACCTCCAAATCCCTAATGTCTGCAGGGATGCAGCAGATTTCATCAGGAGCTGAGCAAAAAGAGATTTTAGAAAATACTATTGCGGATAAGGACAGACACCTGTCCTTGGAGGAAGAGGACTTGCAGGGATCTGGTTCATGTGCTCTGATGGCCCCTGTTACACCCAGTAAACAAGGCACAGTGCAAGATAGTGCTGGCAATACTATGTGTGTGCACTTTGGAACCCTAAACAATGAAGTGAATGGAGATATAGCAAATAAAAGCTATCCACCAATGTCCTCACTGGCAAACAAGTTGTTAAAAGCAAGTATTGCTTCCTATTCTGGTGAGCATCTCATTCTTTCTCTTGGGTCAGAAGTATTGGTTGAAGAAGAAAACTTCTAAAATTGAGGTTTGATGTGAAGATTTCATGCATTCTAGCCATGGTTAGCAAATCTACATGAATGGATATCAAAGTACTAAGTGGAAAAATTAAAAGGTAACATAGATAGATACCCTAGTGTTCAAGGTTTCTTTGTATTACTGTGTGAAAAACCAGATGATTGAATATATAATTTTGAAAAGTGTCCATTGTTCTGGGAAAAAAGTGTAATATTAGTAAACCATGGTTTCCAGAATTTAATCCCGATGGCAGGGACATTTTTGGTTATGCCAGTCTGGGTATCGTTTACTTTGTCTCCCATGCCAGTCTGGTATGTTTACCTTGTCTCCCTCTTCAATATTGGGTTGACCCTAATTTCAGGGAATTGGTAATATGCTAGGAAAAAAATTGGCTCTAGATCCATACAAAAACAATTTGGTTTACTCTACTTAGGCCAGGATACAGGTGGAACTTTACAGCTCAAAAAGAGTTCCAGATGAGATTTGATTAAAAGTGGAGGGTCAGATTTAGAAACAGGTTATAGAGTATGAAAATATACCTTTTCGTTGCAGGAGATGTTTTCAAGTGGGTCATATTGCATCTGAGTGCGCTTTGGGGAAGTCAAAAAAGGTTAAGCAAGCTACAGAGTGGTAAGGTGCTTGTTACTCCCATTTATCAGTAAATAAGTGTGTAGGGAGTGTGTAGGGAGTCCTTTGGAGGTAAATGTGGATACAAATCAGAAGGAAGAACAGCAGAAAATGATTTCAGATAAAAATAAGATAAGTACGTCAGTTTATTTCTCCCATTCCCTCTCCGTTACTGCCTAAATTCTGTGAGGTAGCTCATTCTCCTAGTTCTTGACAATATTCATCTTCAGAGTGTGGATTGAAGAAGGAGAAACAGAAAGACCTAGTGAATTTAGCCTTATCTACTAAAGATGTAAAGGATATGTCGACATCAAATAATAGTGTGCAACAACTCTTGAGCCCAATTCAGCCCTAGCAACCAGCTGGCCACTTCTCTCCTTCTGGTTTGCCTGCAGAGCTCTTGAATGAAAGAGGAATGGGGAATAGATCAGCATATGAATAGATCTCTGTTAGCAGTGTAATCAATAGAACATATCCAGAGTCTTCCTATTCAACGGAAGGTGAAGAGGAAGAAAAGGAATAGACGGAAGTTAAGAACAGAAAGAAATCTACAAAAAAACAGCCAATATGTCATATGAATCTAAGATAGCAGAGTAAAAAATATGAAGTGTAACTGTCGACTATTGCAGGTCTTTTATATTTAGATATTATTGTGTGGCTTTTATGTTATAGATGGGCTGAGGCCCCCTATATAGATCCCTAATATTTATATTTAAATACAAAGAAGTCACAGAATCTTGGCCAATATTATTCAATCTTAAATTTTTATTATTTAAATTGGTTAAAAACTTAAAATCGAAAAAATATTATCTAGATTTCTTAAGGTTTTAATATTTTGGGTACAAAGAAGAGGGTATTTCTAAAATAAAACAAAAAAACTATAGAAATTGAAGCAAATGTTAATTTCAACTGGAAAATATTTGTGGTTAAAAAATAAAGAAAAAATGCAAACAGGCAAATACTAGCTGCTATGATTTTCAATATCCACCACAGGAACTCAGCTTTTCAAAATATTCATTAAGTTTCCAATAAAATCTCTAGGAGTTTCCAAAGGAGCTCAATCCCATTTCCAAGAGTTTCCATAAGCTTACGCCAATATGTTTCTTGTCAATTCACTATTTACACCAGAGTTTCTAGCTGTTCCCACTTCTCATACTTGTGTTTTCCAAGTTCCTAATTCTTGGTGAAACATAGATTGCAACCAATCATATCCTCTAAACAAAAAATAGCTATCACAACAACAGAGATGGATACTAAGAACACTAAATCCCACACACACCACACTATCCTGTTGAACTTTCTACGGAAAGAATTACAGAAATAAATATTGAAATTGGACCACCGAACAGACGGTGGTGTGATTGTGATAGGAACCAATGGTAAGAGCATTACCTGCACTGATATTCCCCTTACGATAGTGAGATGGTCCATAACTCCAGTGGACACATGCTAAGGTTGTGGAGTAATGAGTACAGTGTTCAATGAAGCTCTATTTGTTTACAAAATAAACTTACCCCAATTCAACCATGACCCATGTTCATAAAGTCTTAAAAACGTGGTCCAAGCCCCCACTATACGGCAACCCACGACCTCACCCACCATTTTACCAAGAAAAAAGTAAATAAATAACAGCCAACCAGAGAACAGAAATTGATACCCCAAATTAGCCAATCTTGCATTCACGGCATTATCATGCTCAATTTCCTTTAAAAATTTACAAAATTAAATATTGAAATCAACTTTGGTCTAAAAGCCTAAATTCTGAAGCGTTCAGAAAGTACCTTGGTGAAAATAGGCTCCAGAGGGGCAATTGCCTGTTGTAGTGTCCTCTTTGACGAACCCAATGCTTTTGAAAACTTTGATCTAAATTCTGAGTAAGTCTCATTTACAATAGATACAGATTTATTCAACATTGATTCGGAGGATTTACCCGTAACATGTACTCTCCATTTGACATTGGATTTGTTATTAATATACAAATGTCTAACAGATTGTCTGAAAAATGAGGAAGAATATTGACCTCCAAAGATTTTATTTGTTCCAACAGCTTTGCCATACTGCACAGGCAAAGTAAATAAAATTGCATGAAGCTTGTCGGCGATTTAATAAAAATGCACTACAGTTGGTGATGAAGAAGCATTAACTTACCTGCATTGATGGATAGTTAGAGTGAAGAATAGAAGTGAGCGTCTCCGTGAAAGAAGCCATTTGGACTGTCTTTAACAATTTATTTCCATTTCTTCACATTTCAGTCCGTACAAAATTGCAATGGACAGGATTTGACCGAAATTTCACTTATACTGTACAGCAAATAGCTAATACGAGCAAAAGCGATTTGCAGTTTTGAGGACTGGACTAGATTCTTAATACTCCAAAAATATCGTTTCTCAATTCCACCAATGCTATGTAATTCTAAGGGAATAAAATGCCTTTTTCATAAATACAGTCTAATTAAATAGATACAATCAGGACAATTGTTACCACATGTTAATAAATGTCAAAGAATTTAAGATTAAATGTTATATTAAATTGAATATGATGGGGAGAAATGTTGTAACACATGTTAGAATTGATTTGTCAATATTTTAGATTTTTTAATGGATTCAATTGAAGATCTCATATTCTAAAAATTGGTTGGCTAATGGAAATGCAAATCTAATAATGCACATAGATTTGAACCTGTGATATGTGCATTTATATAAAAAAATGTAAATTAATGAATGTGCTCATCCTAATTTTTAATGTTTGAATGCATGTAAGAACATGCAATATTTATAAACACCTTTCAAAATTTGTCAAATTGAAAGGGTCGAGTTTTCCTTGATGAAACCCCCCAAAGGACTAGCTTTAAAACTTTAAACAAAGATGTAAAGACAACAAGCAAGTGTGCAAGGGATACAAGGTGACGTGTTATGATAAATACTTTGAATATATGCTAAATTCATTTCCATTCCTTTTACAAATCAAAATCTAGATGTGTCTAATTGATTCCTAGATTATTCCCAAATGAATGAATAAGTATCCCTCAATACAACCAAGCACATAAATCAACATAAAGTGTCCTAGGTAGGCATACAATGACTAATGAAATGATTAGTAGGCTAGGAATTTCAATTTAATTTTTTAGAAGTCTTGGGAACAAATCTGCAACTAGAATTGACCTGACTCAAATTGGCACCCACAAACTTGGTCTAAGGTGGAGAATGAAAGAAGCAAAGGTGTAGAATATGCTTTCTACACTAATCTATGAGAAGATGTATGTACACAAAAAAACTAGTCATATAGTTACAAAAAATTAAGCATAAAAGCAATATACCATAACCTAATGATTTGCATGGGGAAAACCCTTTGGGAGAAAAACCCCACATTCTAAAGCAACTCAATGTATTATTCAATAATCAAAAGTTATAATACACTTGCAAAGTTTAAGTCTTTATAAGATTATCACCAACCGAAGATCTAAAGTAATTCTAGCAACATAAAAATACCTATGAAACTCGTTATCAAAACCTCCATCTCAAGCACTTGCAATGCATGAAACTATCAAATGGTAATTGCAAAACCATGAGCTAAAATCAACCAATATATGTGTTGCACAAATCCCTAGTTAGAAATACAACACCCAAATCCCAAGATGAGTCTACAAGTTAAAAATAATATATTCCAACTTGAGTGCTCTATTTTGGATTTGATATCTCTATCCAAAGATGTCTTATGACACATCATAAGTTGGTCTAGAAGTGTGACTCCCTCTTATAGCTCTTTTATGTTTTAGATATTTTTACATCTCTAATATGGTAGGTTTGTTGGCATTTCAATTAACACCTCTGGAGTGCTTATTGGAAACGAACAACTATTGCAGAGTGTGTAGTAATTGCTCTTCAAATTAGGAGGGGAAGCTCCCTCTTTTTGCTGATGTTTGCATTAGAAGTACAATAAACTAATGTTCCTATATTTTTACTCAGCGACAGGGCACAAGGGTGCATAAAGCACAATGTGTTGCAGTTAAGGTTTTCTCTAGTTTTTGCATATCTTAACTACAACTAAGTTAAATGTTAATCTATCCTATCTCCTCTAGATAAACAGAGCAAGATAATATAGGAGCGAGAATGGAATGGCTCGATCACTTAGACGAATTGTCTCTCAGAATGTATCTGAAGGCTCTGAACTTCCAGATTTACATTGAAATAGAATCCACACAAGTAATCTTCAAATGGTAGGCTAGATCTCAAGATTTCCAAGGAGGCACTATGTCCTTTCCTAGGTGTAGGCTGAAAGGTAGACTACTAGAAACAACAAATATTGATAACCCTACTCTCTAAATTCCCAAGGAGAGATAATGCTTTTTATGAGTTGTAGATTGAAAGAAAGATTATTAGGAACAACATACAATGATAGATCTTGAGACTTTTGGATAAAAGGCAAGGTAGCTCTCCTGATTTATTATCTCAACTTCGATCAAAGATTACACTTTGGGACAACAACTTCTGTCAAAGAAACAATCACACGTGAAGTGATCAACCAAGAATACATGAACATGGATTGAACACACCTATCTGAATAGAGAGAACACAAGTTGTACTTGGCATTTAACTATAAAAAATATGATTCAAGAACATATACTAAGTGAACAAAGTCGAAGGCTTTTTAGCTTAGCATTTTGTTGTCGTGAAGTAAAGTTAAAATACAATGAGCCCAAGGATCTTATTTATAGAAACTCAAAGGAGTAGGCAACCCTAAAGTCTCCTTAAGTTAACATTTAGTTCTTGCTAATCAATCAACAAGATTTATTCCTATGTCTAAAAGTAGGTAACCTAATAGTTAACTGGAAGTCGACTTCAGTTAACTAAAACTAAACTAAAAGAGAACTCCAAATACAAAAGTGCCTCCAAAATATACATCCACAATTAGTGGAAATAGACATGCATGATTAGTGGAAGTCCAAAATAGACATCCATAACTAGTGGAAATAAACATGCATGATCAGTGGGACAGTGAGTTAACTTGGAAAGAGGCATCAAGTTAACTCCTGTTGTCATAAATGCTATTTTGGAGGGTAGGATGTCCTAACTGGGTGTTTTACACCTCATCACTTCTAGTCAACAATTCCTCTATCGAGTTGTTGACTGCTTTTGCCTCTGGGCAATTGATGCTTCGCAAGATGATAACGTGTCGTCTCAACATCTCTTCACCACTCACAATTTGTTCTTGATATTCTATCTTCTTTGTAGTTGTGTTATCTAGCCTTGTTGACATGAAGTGTGGAAGGTAGTGTGGTAATAACCGATGGCAACTCTGTGTTTGGAATGACTACCTTCCTCATTTTCGCTATCCATTGAACGATGATGTCATTTACGCCTTCCAAGGTGTCCAACTTGACTACGGGCCTCACTTGATGCATGTTTGTGTCAAGTGTTTTCAGAAAGTCATGAAGTAGGAACATTTTGGTCTTGGTTTCAACTTGAGAGTACTGTATTCTAAAAATCTCAACTGTTGACTGTAAACACAGATATGTTCAGACAACTTTTTTACAACTAAAAATAGCCTCGCCGAGGGGTAATTTTTATGAAAAAATTTGAGACATGGGTTTTCTTGGGAATAATTATCTAAATGAATCTAGAACGCCAAAAAAATCCAAAAAGTCACTTTTCCTTGTACATGCAAGAACCCTTCGGGGTAGAGGTTTTGGGGGCACCAAAGACTTACTTTTTTCAGAAAAAAATATAACACATGGGTATTGTAGTGCTTCAAAGCTAAACAAACCCAATTTGTCAGATTTTCAAAATTGTGACTTTTGTTGGAAACCCTAAAAAAAGGAGTAGCATGGCTACTTTTTCTAAGAGAATATGGCACATGGGTTTTGTTGAATATGCTATGTTAATCATACCCAGAAGACCAGATCTACAAAAATTTTCGTTTACTTGGACATGCAAGAAGATCTAAGACAAGAATAGAAGAAAAAGAGGGGGAAGAAGTTTGGAGGTTATAAATTGATTCTTTGATCCTCTAAGAACATCACGCCTTGTTAAAAACCTCGATAAATTGTCCTTGCAACTTATTCTTGAAAATACAAAGAACACTGAGAATATCCTTTGTCAAATCTTCAAAAAATGTTCAAGGAGAAAAATGTTTGTTCTTGAGCTTCAACCTGCAAAGAAAATGATGAACTATGACGCCTAGGCTTGATATATGTCATTGGATGTTGAATGCATCAAGTTTGGGTGCCAACACATGATTGGGGACTCAATTAGCCTGATCTAGAGTTCCCATAATTGATTTCCACCAATTTGGGGACGTTTTAGACATGAAAGGCCTTCAAAATATCCTAACTTTAGTCAGTCGGTCTTGCTTTGACTTTAGGCATCCAAGTTGAGGAGTTGAACACTTTTTTATTCTTTTTTTGTGATGAAATGCCTACGTTTGATTCCTGATTTTGGTTGCTCAGTTGATCTTGAAGTGTTGCTCACATATCCATTGTTGAGATGAAACAACTCTGAAGAAGCGTGCTTGGGAGCTGCAAAGCTCAAAACCTGAATTTGATGCTTCTAATTCTTGGGCACCTTTTCCCAAGAAGGTGCATTTTTCGCCAAACTTAATCAATTTTTTGGGTGTTCTTCAATTCCTCTAGTTTGACCCTTAGTGCTATGATTTGAGATCTTTGATGGCTGATGATTCCAGTGAACGTGTTGAAATATGGAATGGATGACCAATTCAGTACCGGAAAGATTGGCTGGCCTTATAGGTCATGAAAGTTGATTTAGGGTTCTCAAAATTATGGGCGCTCCTGTCCTACAGGGGTGCCTTTAACCTTTTGTGTTGAAATTTTCATCTTGCAATCTTTCACAAACAACCCCAATTTGATCTTCGTCGTCAGATGTTAGATTTATCTGTTGAGTTTGCTAATGGTGTCATTGTTGAGATTGATCAAGGCGAAGAAGGACTCCTTGGAGGTCATTGAGCTTACAAACTGCAAGTTCATTAGGTGACCCAAAATAAAGGACACTTGTGTCAAGCAGGGGCGCTTTTGCCTTGATATGACCATAGTTCTTTGATGATACATGCTTTCAACATCTCTTGCCTCTACTTTCGTTTGTCGGTGATTGATGAATTAGGTGAGCTTGCTTGACGTTGCATCGAAAATCCAACAAAAACATGAAGGAGATGACCGTCTTGGAAAAACTTGATGGTTGTTTTTGACCTTCTAAGTTCATGGGCGCCCCTGGCTAGCAAGGGCACTTTTAGCTGTAGTTACATCATTTTCTTTGAAAATCTTCATCTCTTCATGCTTTGTGTTCATTGTGTAGCTTGATAGGTTTGAGTATTATTGTTGACGACATGAACACGTGCATCCTAGTAATCACCTTCACCATGTTGTGTGTACGGGTGTTGGAAAAATGACTAAGGCGTTTGACTGCATAGCCTACTTCTGGTAGCAAGGCGTGCATTTTCCAGACTTAGTCAATTTTTAGCTTTTTTTGCTTTTGAAAATCCCCTTCGTCACAGAGCATCTTTTCGAGCATCTTTCTCCATGGATTCTTCATTGAAGCTTTTGAGGCTTAAATTTTGAAACCTAGTATTGGCCATCTGCCATTAATGGCTATGAAGGTCCTAACTTTTCTCCTAAGAAAATGAAGTAGACCCACTAGAGTAAAACAAACATTTTGGTGATTTTGACTTGACTAGTGTGATTGTGAAGTCAAATTATCTTATCAAAATCATTTTCAACTAATTGTGGAAAGGTCCTATTTTCAAGGGTTTTCCTAAAAACAGGGGTTTGAAACCCTAATTTTCAAATTTTTAGAATTTTGCAAGTATCTTCCTTGATGTAAACCCACAAAAAGCCTATGCTTTGTTTGACCTAAAACATTTTTTTGATAATGATTTTACATGTTTTAGACCATTTTGATCAAAATGTCATATTGAAGCAAAAATTTATTTTGGGTACAACAAGGTTCAACTTCAGAAAGCCACAACTTCTAATCGAGGAGGTTGTTTGTTCCATTTTTTTTTAAGTAGTAAATCTCAAAGAGTTATATGTACTATGCATTGAAAGGAACCAATGCCAAATAGCCTAAAAATGATATCTATAGCTTAAATTTTGATTTTTTTATTATAGCCCAAAAATTATATATTTCACATTTTGAACAATAGAATCAAGGTTAAGACACCTTTCCTAACATTCTCTCACTTGTTGAACTCCTTGGAAGAGCAAATGGACTATCAACATTATCAACTAATTGCTAGGGATTGAGAGGCCTATAGACTCGTATCATCACTTGAACTTTTATGTTCTTATTGGCTTCATCAATACATCTACAACATTTTTAAAAGGGTCAAATTTCTCCACCATCACCCTCCAATCCTCTATCATGAAAAAAAAAATGGTACTAAGAGTTAATATACTTCATATTTACATGAAAGATCAAATTCTCTATTAGATATATAATACTCCAAGTATCACATAGAGTTGTAATAGCTTCTAGAGTTGGCCCCACATCTAAACATAAATGTTTAAGTCAAATGGCTTCCTTACAAGCATAACAACCATGACCAATTATTGTGTATTATATTTTTGTTGTGGACAAAATGACCACAACCTGCCACTTTGATGCAGGAGCATCCCTAGTTGTAAAGCAATCATGTATCAACCAAAAACAATTCTTTCTTGTATTGCATTCAGTAGTAGTAGCAGTAGATTCATTCTAGATTATTTGCATTTGCCTACCAAAAGTTTTCGCTCTTAGAATTTCACTGTCTGAGCATTTTGGGGCCGACCTGGTTCGAGTTCCTTAGTATGGACCTATCCGGAGATTCACAAGTTAATTCATATCTTGAGGTCAACATTCATATTGAGAATTCATTGAGTTCTTAACCCTTAAGGCTGACGCGAACCTATATTGGAGTGAGAGAAGTGTATTTATAAACATTGTAATCATTGGTTGATCATCAGTTAATAGTTCATCATCAGTAGTTTCATTACAATTTCGCTTAAACCCTTTGGGGGCATGTAAGAAGGCCTATTGGCCGAAAGTCTGTTGTAAGCCTCTAAGGAAAGCCATGTGAGTCTGAGTACTCACCGGAGTGGCCAATTTGCATGGAAGCATTCGATATCAATAAATATTTTTTTTTATTTTGCAATAGTTTTATGTTGGTTCTGCTATGTTGACTCATTGCTACATGGTCCAGACTGTTCCTTTTGGAACCCTCCTACCATGACTACACCAAGTGGTATCAGAGCGAGTTTCAAATCCTAAAGGCATTCCTAGTGGTAAACAGATCACCGACTTGAGGCAAACTATAGTTGTTTCCAACTAATCATCGACTTTGAGATAGTTGAAACCCCTGTAGCCAGATCGTCGAGCTAAGGCAATTGTACCATATCAAGGAGAGATATGTTGCCAAGGAGAATACCTGGTATGGAAAATGTTGTTGGAAGAATGGATGAGATGTTAGAAATGATGAGTGAAATGTGGGTTTGATTAGATGCGATTGAAGAAGACAAAAGACGAGGCCTAAAAACTAGGCAAAATGATGAAAGTGATGATGAAGCAGATCATGTGAATCCAGTTGCAGAAGCCCTAGGTGAAGACGAAGAAGAATTAGATTAGACAAAAATATTGAAAGTAATCTTTAAGACTGGGAAAAGACTTAGAATTGAAATTCAAAATTACACAGGAAATTTGAATCCAGAAGAATTGATCAATTGGATCAACGAAATGGAAGAATACTTTGAATATGAAGAAATCAAAGATCCAAAAAGAGTTAGGTTTGCAAAAAAAAAATTGAAGGGTCACGTTGTATTATGGTGGAAAGAATTCCAATTGGATAGGAATATAAGATGTAAGGAAAGGATCATCAAATGGGATTGGATGGTAACCAAATTGAAGAATCAATTCATACTAGTAAACTATGAACTGGAATTGCTAAAAAGGTTGCAAAATATGAGATAAAGGGAGTTGACGGTGAAGGAATACACTAAATAATTCTACAAGATAATAATCAGGACTGGTCATAGTGAAGCAAGCAAGGAAAAGGTTGTGAGGTATATCAATGGACTAAGAGCAAGCATTCAGGAAGAATTAAGCCTAGTGAAAATAACATTAGTGGAAATGTACCAAATGGCATTAAAGGTGGAAGGAAAACTGACCAAGAAGTTTGAGCAACGGAGAAGTGCAAAAGGAATACTTTCAAAAAATGGAGTCCAACCTAGAGAAAGAAGACCTTATGTGGAGCAGAATAAGGATTCAAAGACCTACCAGAGTGAAGAAAAGGAGGCTAAACCAAACCACAAAGGTAGAGAAGATCAAAATTCCTACCCCAGTAACAAAGGAAGCCACAATTCGTACCAAAATGAAGGAAGATTTGAGAGAAGATCATTCAGAGGAACCTACTTCAAGTGTGGAGGTGAAGGATATAGAGCATTTGAGTGTCATCAAGGAAGTACCAGAAAGAAACCTAAGTATACCAGAAGGATGACATATGTAGAGGAAGAACAAATTGGATCTCCTAATTCATGTGGAAAACCTAAGAAAGGTGAATCATTGGTGATGGGAAGAGCTTTGATGCATGAAGAAGTGATAGAAGAACTGCTGGAGAGGAAAAGCCTATTCATAACCAAATGTAAGTCCAGAGGAAAGGTATGTAAAGTTATCATTAATAGTGGTAGTACTGATAATCTAGTTTCAGAGGAGATGGTAACTGTGAATATGAAATTCTTTGAGCTCCCTTCAGGTGGTATTGTTTTTGCTAAGTGTCGGCTTGCACCTCATATGTTAGAAATGCTACCCTTAGCTTTTCATCGGGCTTCTTTTTGTTAAACTCTATCGACTACCACCATGTGTCTATCGGGCGCTCCTCACAACAATTGCTTCCTTCGTTCTCCTACCGACTCCTGCCATGCTTCCACGTGTCTATGTCGCAGGCTATTCATGGCTGCTTCCCTTCACTTTTTTGTCAGGCCCCGTCTGCGTGCCATGTAGCTATCATCCACATACACTTTTGGCAGACCCCACAGTCGACACCGATAGTAAAAAATGTTGCCACGTGTCTTCTCAGCACAAGCTTTCATAGCAAAAAGGGAGAAATGAACCACAAGCTGTGACCTATTGCCACACGTCCCTTTGACGAGAATTCTACCAAAGGGAAGGATGGAGTGAGTAATGGGATGCGACATGTTTCTGCATGTTCTAACTACCCTCACTGGGAAGTGACACTTGTTTGCACGAGATTTTTCTAGACCACTGCCATCATTCGTAGGGGATGCATCTAGCTGGGGAATGACTACATGTTATGGCCCAAATATTTTCTATTACAATGTCTGAGGGAAATCGTTGCTCCAACCATCATTGCTTGAGATACATAATCTTTTATGTTACAAGCTTGTCAGGCAGTGGATTGTTGGCTATATATATTGCTCCTTGCTTCAAAAAATGAGTTTGGAAGAGGCAGAAAAAAAAAGAAAAGAAAAAGACTCCAAGCCTTTTTATTAATTTTAGATTACTATATGAGACTTTCAGACTATGCCATTGTTCCGCCTTTCTTTTTTTTTATGTTATTTGATAAAACATTAATACTATTCCATTATTGTTCTGAATTGTTCATTTCCAGAACTTTTATGATTTTAATGCAATTTGCTAGTTTAGATCATGTATTTGACTCCTCTTTTCAGTGAATGTACGTGATAATCATTTTATGTCATTGGATGAATTGTTCAGATCTTTATCTTTGATTTTTGTGATTTTGGAACATAGCAGATTGTTAACTGGACCCTTAAATCAAACCCCAAAAGATAGATTTATCGTGCCTATATCTACCCCTTGGCTTATTGCCTTAGTTAGATCTTTACTTTTTATATTTTCTTCCTTTTCCCATTCAAAAACCCCAATTACAAAAGAAACTAACTCCTTTAAAAACCCGGAGGTCACTCAGTTTAGCGCAATTGGTCCCCCCATTAACTGAGTTTCCCATAAAGGTCGTTACCTTGCCACAATTTTTGGCATCAACAGTTTCATTTTTTTTGGCATGCCCAGTGGGACTTGCTTAAATGAATCTAATTTCAAAAAGGGTGTACGAGCCATTGACCTGGTACTAGGTCCCAAACAACAAATAATCCTGGTTTGTTAGTGTCGCCACTAGGAATAGTACAAGCCACAACCCAATTAGTGAACATTTCGCTTCCTCTGCCCATTCAACTAGCCATGTTTCCTGCTACTAACATAAACTATGTGGCACGAGATGTCGGAAGTCCTCTTGTAGCACTAGTAGCGCCCGTCGTTTGGGCCCCTATCCCAGTCTATGCTCTAAAAGTCATACCTAAGTTCACCGAAGATGGCTCAAGAACACTGTTTGAACATTTGCAAGATGTTGCAGACGTATGTTTGGTACATGGAGTTACAAACCAAAACATAACACCAAGGCTACTCACGGCCTCTTTCAGAGGTAAAGCACTGGATTGGTATCGCATGCTGCAAGCTAATATCATTGCTACTTAGGATCAACTTGGAGACCCTTTCTATGAAATATTCTCTAATGATGAAGTCATCTCTTCACAATATCACCAGTCACCAGTTGGAAATCATAAAGCGGGCCCCGTATGAAGCCATGACTGACTTCAATGCTCAGTTTCACATAACTTGGCAAAGAATTTAGGTTGCAATCCCCTGCTGCCCAACTTGGCGTTCATGTTCTACTTGAAGTCCATCAACGCCGACATTTCAATGATGATCTAATCACTTAGCATAACCATTCTACCATATGCATATAGCGTCACAGTCAAAGCGGAGAACAATCTGATAAACATCAGAAAGTTGTCACCTCGACTTGCCATGCCTATGTTTCCTGAGATATCAGTTCCCACTTAGGTGATGCCATCTACCAATGTAGCCACCCCTCCTCAATCCATGTATACATACCTAAGTGCACTACAAAACGTTGCTTCCACATCCAGTTCTTCAAAGGATGATATAAGCGACATCAAGGATATGTTGCAGGCTATGGCCAACGAGATAACCGTCATCAAGCGAAACCAAGTTGTACCTTCGAAGCTAACCTATAATAATTATCAAGGTGGAAGGTCTTCTTACCAACAAAACCAGTTCCAAGGAGGTTCTCACACAAATCCGCAGGCGCAAACAACAAATCAAATAGTGTTGGTACCCACTCCATCAATGACACCAACCCGTGGTGCTTCCCTTGCAACGACTCACATATGCCTCAAAATTGCCCATGCAACAATCTACAACAAAAGGTAGCAGAGCAGCGCAACCAAAGTGCAACGTTAGATCACAGAGGTTATGTATATGTCTCTCTACAAATGGAAAACACAGTGCTTACCACGCAAATGCAAGGGATGTCCCTGGAGCAAGAAACATATATCTCTCGTGACCATGCGCTCTTCTCATGGATGGAAGAAGAAGATGCGGTGTTCGCCAATGATGCATCCACATCTAAGGCACTGCAAGTACAATCTGATTACAACACTCGCTCAAAGAGGAGATTCACGGGAGAATCAGTCATTCCACAACTAGTTAGTCTGCAGCCCAAAAGCGCTTCTAATCATATGCCTGGTACCTTCGCAGTGGCACAAAAATGTCCACTGCGAAGGGAAATTGTTATAACAAGAGCTAGGGAGTAGAAGCCTCCTAATCTGCCACCATTCAATGTGGTGGAACAATTGAAAAAATCATCTGGTAATGTGTCTCTGTGGGATATCTTAGCTATTCCAAAACAGAAGACATTGCTTTAGAAGGCTCTCTGGGAGCATCCAATCATTGAACCAAAAGAGCAATCGCTCAAAGGGAAGGTTGTTGATCAATCATCTCCTACCAAAGTTCTGACAAATAACATAGAGGAAGCCCCTACCGAGGTTAAAGACAAGTCAAAACTGAGACCCTTCTTCCTAACCCTCATTGTGGGAGAAATTATTGCACAATGCCATGATTGACTCTGGTGCTAGCACTACAATCATGCCCAAGCAAATAGCTGAAGCCTTAAGACTTAACTATGAGCCTTTAAAGAGGGGGGTTATGCAACTTGATGGGAACAAAGTTGAAATTGTAGGTGTCATCAAAGAACTACCCTTGACTCTGTTCTCCTGCCCTAGATTCATAGTTCCACAAGATACTGTGATCATAGATGTTCCCCCTATGTTTGGTCTCTGCCTATCCCAAGAATTTACTTCAAAAATAGGAGGATATCTATCTTTGGATTGGTCGCATTTGATCCTAAGGACCAAGCATGGAGCTAAAATTAAATATAGTGTCTGAAGCTTTGCATTCGAAACATGTGGCTAATGAAGCTATGACCAACTTTGAGGTTGCTCATACCTCTTTCACTAAGGAGGAGACATATTGTACCAAGTTGCTAGAAGATGAAAAAGTGACCAGAGATCAAACCGATCAAGAAGAATCTCTCTTGAGCAAATATATAGATGTTGACCCTCTCGAAAACTATCATGTTATTGGGCTAGGCACCTATGTCATCTACGACGAAGATCAAGTGCTTTTGAAGGTTGTGAAAGAACTTGAAAGTAACCAAGCTTCAAAGCTATGGACGCTCCACTTTGATGGAGCAAGATGCAAAGTGGGTGCGAGAGTCGGGATATGTTTGACATCCCAAATGATGAAAATACACTTTGTTCTTTCTGCTTCTAGTTCGCTTGTTAGAACAATGAAGCTAAATATGAAGACCTAGTGCAAGGTCTAAGCCTTGTGGAGCAGATGGGCATTAAGCAGTTAATGGTGTTCAGAGATTTTAAACTAGTGTTCAACCAAGTTTGAGGGGTTTCCGCAGCCAAGAATGTTCACATGAGGTCCTATAGGCATAGAGACCGGGACCTGATTGAGGGTTTTGAAGCCTTCAACATCCAGACAGTGCCCTGAGAACAAAATGCTAATGCGGATTGCATGGCCGCAATCGAATCTCAATTTGAACCTACCTTCGACCTAATGCATAACAAACACTCTATACGAGTGATAGTCCGACCGGAGCTTCCAAAAATTTATCAGAGCTAGCAAGTATTTGACAGTGATGAAAACATCACCTCGTTCATCCAACAATCAGGAGAGTTTGTCGACCAACTCCAACCAAAGATCGCTGAAGCCTATGATGGAAAAATCATTCAACTAAGGTCTAATAAGCTTTTGAAGGGGCTTGTCACTCTCGAAAATATTTTTGATTGTGATGATGCAAGAAATGGCAAAAGGAAGTTTGTAGCGAACAAAAGCGACTATGCAGACCTACAAGTCGGAGATGGAAGAAAGCTCAAAGTCGGGAAAGATATCTCGCATCATTATAAAGAAAGGCTCATCAACTTCTGTGAAAGGTATGAAGGAGTAGTTACCTAGTCATATGATGACCTTAAGGGACATGATCCCAACATCATCCAACATACAATAGAGCTGACGGAAGGTGCCAAACCATCCCACCAAAAATAGAGGCCAGTTAATCTGAAGATCGAGGCCATGATGGCATAAGAGTTGACAAAGCTAATTCAGTCTCAAATTTTCTTCTCAATAAAGCATGACACATGGGTATCTAACCTAGTCCTAGTCTGAAAGAAGAATGGAGATATTCACTTATGTGTTGAATTTCAGGACCTAAATAGAGCATCCCTAAAGGACCACTACCCGCTACCTTCTATGGAGATAATCTTGCAAACAGTGGTAGGTTCAAAATTTTTTTCTCTACTAGATGGCTTCTCCGGTTACAATCAGATCTAGGTTAAATAAGAGGATTGACACAAGACAATGTTCACTACCAAGTGGGGAACATTCGCATATGCTAAAATGCCTTTCGACCTTTCAAATGCAGGAGCCACATTTTAGCAAGCCATGGATATCGCTTTCAAGGAATTGATTAGCAAGATTATCCTAATCTATTTGGATGATCTGATTA
>VDFB02333337.1:153286-184732 GCA_007258455.2 Sequoia sempervirens | reverse complement strand
AAAATGATACTCCACTTCAGCTTTATGTAGCTTTAAAAAAGAAAAAAAGAAAAAAAAGTGATTGTAATCATATCATGACAACCATATTTTTGATAATATGTAAAAACTAAAAGAATGAATATTATATGTTAATGAATGAATGTGAATATGTTAATTAATGAATGTTATATGTTAATGAATGAATGTTATATGTTATTAATGGATGAATGATTAATGTTATATATGATTGGGTATGGGGAATTGAGAGTGATGTGAGGGGAAGGGCCAAATGAGCTTCCACCATCACATGGTTGGCCCTGTTAAGTAGAGAATATTAAACTATTCTCTTGAAACAAAGAGAAGCTCAATAAGGTAATGCACTTTTCAATATAATAAATGCATCATTTGAAGCATCAAACCAATATGCAGTCTGTATGTATGATCACTCATCAGTCTCCGCAATGGTACATTTCCACGAATATTTTTAAAAAAAAAAATTGATGCTTCTTTGCAATTTCGATGAAAACCACCAACGAATCAACAGAAAGGTTCGACGAAGTTTCTATAGCTATGACGAAGGTTTCATCATAACTCCTTGCCCATTCCATCACAATTTCGATGAACTTTTGGCGTTGTTTCCACGCTACTCCTTTCCCATTTCATCGCACTTTCGATGAAATTTTGGTGTTCTTCCGACGCTACTCCTTGGTATTTTCGTCACAAAGTCGACAAACTCTTGGTGTTGTTTCAACACTACTACTCTCCTATTTTGTCACACGTTCGACAAACTTTTTGTGTTGTTTCGACGCTACTCCTTGCCCATTTCGTTAAACTGGCGATGAACTTTTGGTGTAATTCATCGATGGATACACAAAGTGTTTGTCGATATTTCGAGCCATTTCACGATGCTGACAACTGACGATTCTTCGTCATTATTTCGACGTTTAATTCATCATCGGCCTTTCGACAAAAAAATAGCGACGCAAATATTTTTGCCATTTTGTCGTGTTTCCGACAAAGATTTGTCGAATGACCGATGAACGACCATTGGAAAATGGAGCCAAATTCAGTAGTGTAGGAACCTCCAAAACATGTCGGCCAAGCTGGGGTTATATAATAATAAAATAGCCAAAACAAGTCAGCCTCAACAAATGTTTACAATAATAATAGCCATCAAACAGGTCGGCCCAAGGAGAATTCAAAATAAAATGAATTAGCATTAAATGCTTGAACTCAATCCAGGTCGACCTGGGATCTTTAATGCAATTAGGACCAAGGAACAAATTTCAATGCAACCCCATATTAACTACTTCCCTCCTTATCCTGAGCACGCCTCCATGCTAGACTTAGCCTGGACTAAGAAAAAACTAGCATCAATATCCATTAAATCAAGATTAGCATGTCAC
The DNA here is from genome assembly GCA_007258455.2 of Sequoia sempervirens. Lineage (NCBI taxonomy): Eukaryota > Viridiplantae > Streptophyta > Pinopsida > Cupressales > Cupressaceae > Sequoia > Sequoia sempervirens. The sequence goes on along the minus strand of VDFB02333337.1, from coordinate 183,347 downwards.
CAATAATATATTCAAAATTCAAATAAATCCAATCAAAGATCAAAATCCTGTGAAAAATTGTCAACGCATAATTTCTACACAGTTCAGGATTTTCACCCCTCCTCAGAATCCAAGCCAGAGAGGAATTCTCAGGAAAATTTGGACTAGGTGGATTCTGGAAAAAACAAACAACAGTCAATAAATTCTGAAAAATGCAGGGCCAACAGGAATTTCGTCAAAATCCAGAGGGAGCATAAATCCACGAAGCAGGAAGAACTCTGGATTTTTGAGAAAATGCTAGGACAAGGAAAACTGGGGAAATCTGCCAATGAAGGAAAATCCTGAAAGAAAGGGAAAACCTGGATTTCGACATTCTCCAACGATCTCGCTCAAATTGATCGAAGATCAAAAATTTGAGGATCTAGGCTCAAATGCATCAACATTCATAAAACGATAGACCAAAACCAAATCCGGGAATTCGACAAGGAGATAGAATTTCGGAAAAATCCAGTCCATGCGGAATTCCATGAGGTGAGAAGATTTTTGGAAAACAGTGCAAAACACCAGCCGCCGGGCTTCGAGTGGGATTAGGGAAAATCCGGATAGGGCAAAAAATCCTGAAACAAAGCAAAAACCTGGATTTCACCCAGAACATAAGATTTTCAAAGTGTAACTTGGGGAAAACACTTAGGCAAGTAAGATGAATATTTTAAGCTCATCCCAAGGCAATACAAATCCTCAAAATCAAAGGGCTAAAAGCACAAGAGCGAAAGAAAAAGAGGGTCCCTGCTTTCAGCGGGGCGTGTGTGAAAAAACTACACAACAAATGGCGACTCTGCTGGGGAAATGCTCCAGAGCATTTTGATGACGAACAAGAATCATGAACCCAGAATCTCTAGTTTCGATCTCACTATCAGACAAACAAATCAAAATGCAAGATTAAAGAATCAGAACCAAAGGTGGATTGAACCTTCCATAGACTTAAAATCCAAGTGTGTGCACATGAGTTCATTTCCCTCCTTGAGCTACTACAGAAACCAAGTTCAATCAGGTCAAGCTATGTAAAGATTCTAACTTCAAAAGTAACTTGGATAGAGCCTCGTTGCTAGTCAGGCATCTATAGCCGCGATGAGGTTATCATTGTGACTCTCCCGAACATAGCTCTATTGTCAGCTAGGTGTCCATAGCCCCGATAGAGATATTTGGATACCCCTGATAAGTTGAATTCATTTGATTTTCTTTTTCTCTTTTGGTATTCTTTTCTTTTCACTTTTTTTATTTCAACCTATAAACAATGAAGTTCACACTCAGGGATGAGAACCACAATGGCACTGAAGCAAATATAAGATTTTTCACCTGACAAGACCTCACAAGGATCCTACCGCAACTTCAGGATTTTTAAGATGTATGAAAGATATAAGATTTCAGAATACTTCAAATTCAAATCAGACCAGTGACCCATCCTCTTTAAATCAGACATTTAGATTGCATGACGATAACAAAGACCTCAACCATCCTTTCAAGACACAGGATTAAAGTTCATCAAGGAAATACTCAGAACAGTCCCAGACAAGAGAATATTTTCTATGCAGGTGCAACACACCCAAAAGAAAACAAGAAGACCTCCAAAGCAAGAGCAGAGCAAAAACAAACCAAACCGAAAGCAAACCTATGTACTAAACTAATGCAACCTAATCTAAAGAAAACAAGAGTGGAAAGAAAATTTAAAGAGAGCAAAGCAATCTGCATTTATTCAAATCAGCAGTATGTGCAAAGAGACTCATAACAACTCATTATCAGATAGGGTGAACTGAGACCCACCCCCATACGGTTCATCAATGCATGGACAAGCAACAAGGTAATGGTAATAGTCCTCAAGAATGCAAATTCATCTTTATGCTCAGCAAAATAAACCTAAAAAATGCAACATTCAAATTTAACCTCATAATTAGGAATAATCAGCAATTGAGGTGACTCATTAAAACCATAATCAATCCATATGTAAGTTTCCTTCCCCAAATTCCCATTGTCAAATTGACAAGATTCAAAATTCATAGTAAGGAGAGAAACAACCTGATTTTGTACTGTTGTGGGCTGAATGTGGTATTCATCCTTCTTCAATTGTTAAGAGCTGATATATATATCATCAAGAGGTCTCAACTGATGATGCAATATCCCTCTTGCATTTGGAACATGCAAAACAAAATTGGAGTCTTCAATGAATAATTCAGGGTGAAAATCAAATTGAAAAGATTTAGAAGTATAAACATGGAACTTTTCACCTATGTGCACTTCTTCATGAGGGATCAATGTTGAAAATGTAAAAGCCTCATGATGCATAGTAACTTCCCCATCATGATGTTTTTCAAAGGCCTCACAGTCTGATCTTCAAGCACATCTTTACCTAAAGTAGGATGATCAAGCTCATTAGTAATGGCTGCAACATTGTTATTCTCAACACCATTTGGATTTTCCTACACATTCATATGAATCACATCAGCTATCTTGTCATTAATACGCGAAATCTGTGAATTTTCTTTACTGAGTTTATCCACAGAAAGAGGAAAAACATAATGTGATGAGTGAAGGGACTCCCTGAATTCCTCTCCTATTGGCATTTGTTCTGGTTCTGGATAGTGACTCTTCAGAACATTAACTCCTCTATTAAGTTCTTCACATCTCGCAAGACATTCATCAGCAGGTTGTTGGAGTTCCTGTATTGAAAAGTTAATCTCCTTCAGAGCTGCCTAAGCGTTAACTTCTATGGCTTTCTCAGATCCAATTCCAGTTGACCCTTCTACTAGACATTCACCAGTAGCTTGTTGAAATTCCTTTATTGGAAGCTCACTTTTTATAGTTTGATGCACATTTGTTGTACGATTTGACAACCATACTTGCTCTTGTACCTCCTCTGTTAATTCTACTGATGCTTTAGCACTGTCGGATTTATGAATAGGCATATCATGTAACATGAGGATTTCCTTGGTCTCCCATCCTTGAGGGTCAACTGTTAGTGCATAATTTCCCAAGCTTGTTTCAGACATGAATACCTCCTTAAAAGTATTTGTATCAACATGGCCTGAAGCACCCTTTTGTTCAGAAAGCATATCCTTTTCAAGAGACTTTAGTACTGTATCCCTAATGGTAGGATCCCTTAACAACTCATGAGTAGAGAGACTTACTTTGAATTTCTTGAGTTATTCTACCACACACTCTCCTATTTTCTTTGCAGTCATGGTAGAACAGTTGTCTTCAGAGCCAACCACAAATTCATCACTGCCCTTTTCAACACTTCTTCCTTTATTAGCATCAAATTGTCCCCTATTTCCAAAATATTGAGTAGGCACATGATGGAATGCTTGAACTTCTTCAATTGTATACTCTTCTTCATCTAATGGGACATTATCATTCTCCTCGTTATTTCCAAAAGGTTGAACTATAGATTCTTCACTATATACATACCCTATTTCAACATTTTTATCCTGTTCTTCTTCTAGTTCATTCTCTTCACTTCTTGGAAATGGGACATGATTCACCACCATAACTGATATGTCATAAGGATTAGATGGTACTATCTCTAGCCCACTTGAACTATTGCTAGCATGTTGAACCTTCTGTTGGAAAATAGATGCAGCAGTCTGGAATTCTTGGCAGTCTAACTCAGAATGCCGATTAGTATTATGAAGCCTACACCATCCTGAAAGAGTTGTTTTTTCCAGATAGACTCCACTAGATTTCTCCTGATTGTTTGGCTGATCCAGAGAGGTCAAGGCTTCCCCATTATTCTAAGGTGGTGGCTGCCCTCCATGACCTTTATCAAGATGTTGTTCTCTATCAAAGTTCTACCCCTGATCCTGCACCATATCCATGTTGCTTTGATCATAGTTGGACTGAATCCCCCTTTGGGCTGCCTGAGATTGACTATTCTGGTGCCTTAGGTAGGTGACTTCGGTGTTCAGCCTCTCCTTGTCTGCATTGTTTGATGGAGGAACAATACCAACTGGATTCTGCATATAGACATTATGGAGCCCATGGTTCAAGGGTTGATTAAATTTCTTAGAGATTTGAAAATAACTAGGTATATTAGCTTGTTGATGAAAGAATGCAGGTTGGTTCATATTTGGATGGTAATTTGGCATGGGTGGAGTTTGATAGGGATGACCTGGGTGTGAAACCTAGGGTGATTGAGGGGCTGAAGTCATCATAGGTGTTTGGTTAGCCAAGGGTCCAGACAAGTGTTTTCTCAAATCTGTACTTACTTTAACAGCCACATCATAAGCTTCAAATAGGCTACCAAGAGGATTTTCTTTCCATTTGATGAAAGCAGATGTTAGACAATCCAAAGCCTCATAATAAACCTCCCTGGCAAAAGCATCATCTATAGTATAAGGGTGTTGCAGCCTAGCATAAGCCCTATGAAATCTATTATTGAAAGCCACTATTGGTTCATTTGCTTCCCTCTTGACTCCAGTAAACTACAGAAGTAACTCCTTAGCACTGATTGGGATCTTAAATTTCTGCAAAAACATAGTCTCCAGCTACAGCCAAGTAGTGATAGACCCAACAGGAAGATGGCTATACCAACAAAATGCCTCATCCCCAAGGGAATATGGGAAAAGTCTGCATGCAACATCCTCATGATTAATTCCCCTATCCTTAAGGGTAGTTTTAAAAATCCTAATATGCTCTTCTACAGTCCTTTTGGGATCATTAATGTGAAACTTGGAGTAGAAAAGCTCAGGGTTCTTAGGCATAGGATTGTAATGGTTGAAAGATAAGGGAGATGGGTTGTGCGCTAAGAAAGCCATTGGTGGAGGTGGGGGTGGTAATGGTTGATTTATGGTTGGCTGAGGTTGTTGGATGGGGATGTCATTAGAGTTAGATGAAGATGAACTTGATGAAGATGGGGATGATGGGAATGATGGGAGTGGCAGGGTGGATGATGATTCTTCCCTTCTGCTGGTCCTTCTTGACCTAGTAGGGGCTTGCAATTCTTGAAATTCCTCTTCTCCTAGAGTAGATCTGGTTCTTCTTTTGAATCTTTCAAGAGAGATGGCACACAAAAATAGATCTAGCTTTCTTATTCAAGCCCTCCTTCTAGCACCAATCTGTTGATGATGTTTTCTACACAACAACAACTCAGACAAAATATTAAATCCTATCTCTCTTGAAAGGTAAATCTCTATCAGCAAGCCTCAAGAGATAACCCCAAGGTCTCTAATGTCAGGTCTTGACAATGCATAAACAACTCAGTGATAAATGTGAAAATGTTGGTAATCACAAATGGACCTTACTACAAGCAAATATTTGAATCTTTAACTTATCAGATCTAGAAATGTAATGATACTTCAATCCTAAATCTAACTCAAATGATAAAGAAATAACAAAGGTTGGGGTTTCAGAGAGATTCCTAAATTTAACTACTCCTAAGATTAACAATGCAAATGATGAAATACTTCAAATGGACCAATCCCTCATAAACTAATTCCTGGTTAACCAAGACAAATCTACAATCTCACAGAAACCATGCAATCTTCTAAGGTATTAAGATTTTCAGATCATGAACATTCATCCAATACAACCCAATTACAATTGAAATGAATAAATCTCCACAATTGAACTAAGCACAATGAATATAAAGGTCCAGACTAACTTTTTAAAGCAACTAACAATCAGCTAGCTGCAAAAAGTATGGACCAGGGATTGCTGCAAACACTTCAAGCATCAAATCATGAACACCATTGCATCAAATCTAACATACATCTAATAACCTTGAGCAATTTTAAAGATACAACCATAAGAACCATGCAAGATAAGTCAACACAAAAGAGATCACCAGAAAATCACAATGTCTTCAATTGTATTGAATCACCAAATTTTAGCAACAATTCCAATGTTTTGTTACAACACTTGCTTAGAAATTGACCTAATTTCTACCTCTGCTCTATTGCCTAATTTTCTCTAAGAGCTATCTGTCTTTCTATTCTATCTTCTCTATTCTATATCTTACAAATGAGGCGAAATGCCCAATTTATAGGAACCTCCAAAACATGTCGGCCAAGTTGGGGTTGTACAATAATAAAATAGCCAAAACAAGTCGGCCTCAACAAATGTTTATAATAATAATGGCCATCAAACAAGTTGGCCCAAGGAGAATTCAAAATAAAATGAATTAGCATTAAATTCTTGAACTCAATCCAGGTTGGCCTAGGATCTTCAATGCAATTCAGACCAAGGCACAAATTTCAATGCAACCCCATATTAACTGCTTCCGTCCTTATCCTGAGCGCGCCTCCATGCTAGACTCAGCCTGCACTAAAAAAAACCAGCATCAATATCCATTAAATCAAGATTAGCACGTCACCAATAATATATTCAAAATTCAAATAAATCCAAGCAAAGATTGAAATCCCGCGAAAAATCGTCAATGCATAATTTCTACACAGTTTGGGATTTTCACCCCTCCTCAGAATCCAAGCCGGAGAGGAATTCTAGGGAAAATTCAGACCAGGCGGATTCTGGGGAAAAAAAACAACAATCAATAAATTCTGGAAAATGCAGGGACAACGGGAATTTCGGGAAAATCTAGAGGGAGTAGAAATCCATGAAGCAGGCAGAACTCCGGATTTTTGCGAAAATGCAGAGGACAAGGAAAACCAGGGAAATCTGCCAGTGAAGGAAAATCCTGAAATAGAGGGAAAACCCAGATTTTGACATTCTCCAATGATCTCACTCAAATTGATTGAAGATCACAAATTTGAGGATCTAGGCTCAAATGCATCAACATTCATAAAATGACAGACCAAAACCAAATCCGGGAATTCGAAAAGGAGACGAAATTTTGGGAAAATCCGGTCCATGTGAAATTCTGCAAGGTGAGAAGACTTCTGGAAAAAAGTGCAAAACCCAAGCCGCCCGGCTTCGAGTGGGATCCGAGAAAATCCGGATGGGGCAGAAAATCCCAAAACAGAGCAAAAACCCAGATTTTGCCCAGAACTTAATATTTTCAAAGTGTAACTTGGGGAAAACACTTAGGAAATCAAGATGAATATTTTAAGCTCATTCCAAGGCAATACAAATCCTCAAAATCAAAGTGCTAAAAGCACAAGAGCAAAAGCAAAAGAGGGTCCTTACTTTCAGCGGGGCGTGTGTGCAAAAACTGCACAACACTTAGCATATTAACCTCTTAATGTAAACTTCATTGGCTTGGGTGCTCTTGCACCATACAACCCTTCTGAAAGAGAACTCATGTCAGATGAGTTGTGCCTTGTACCATGCTCCATCTCAACTCTACATACTCTTTGATCTGCAAATACCTTCCTATGGTTCATATACAAAGATCTTGTAGCTTGCCCTGCATCATTGGCCTTGTCTGCATATGAATAAGACTCCATCTTTGTAGTCAGACATACTAGTTGAATTTTACCTATTCCTTGATCAAAACTTGACATTTTTCCTACCTTCATGCCTACAAAAAAACTCTTACCAACAATTCCTTGTACTGTCTCTCCCTTCATCTCATCTTCATGCTTGCATCTTCCCTCAATTCTTTGTCCACTATGTCCTTTTACCATTGTCATCAGACCTTCTATCATGTTAGCGCCAAGTACCACTGTACTACTATTTTTATAACCCTTTGTACCTGTAGATCCTACTTGTCCTTTCACCTTGCTACCAATCAATGGAAACACAATTGTTCCTATCAAGACATTATCATTCTAATTCACTTTCAACTTGCCCTGCAAACCTAAATCAACCTTCTCACATGTTGTCCCAACATTCTCAAGCTTTGAAATAATAGTAGCACCTATCTTTTTGTCTTCTTTCACAACCTCTACAAGTTATTTCTTCCCACACATGATTACCTTAGCCTCTTTACCCTTACCTTTGTCTTCTTCCACAAGTGGAGTCAAAGTAAATTTACATCCATCTTTTTCTATGGTTTATGTATTTTCTCTCCCATTATATAATGCATGCCTATCAAACTGCCAAGGCCTACCTAGGAGTAAGTGGAAACAATCCATGGGAAAAATATCACAAACTACCTTGTCTTTATAGCCACCAATTTGAAATTCTACAACAGCTTGTTCATTGACTAAAAGTGATTGCTCATCACTGAACCAAGACACCTTATATGGCAATTCATGTGGAATCTTCCACAAATTCAATTTTCTAACCATTTCACTTGACACCATATTCTTAGTAGAGCCTAAATCAATCAAAATTTTGCATACCTTATTCTTACGCTTACATGTAGTTTTGAAGAGAGTCTTTCTTTGCAATGGTTCCCTCTCCTTTGTTGCCTTAAGTATGGTCTTCCCCATCATCAATGTTTCATCTATTTCAGGAGCAACAAGATAGCTTGAAGAATTGGTAATCTCACACTCCTCTTGTACTATTTGAGCCCTCCTTTCTATCCTCTTTTCACCTCCACTAGATGAAGTACCAAAATTTTCAGGGCACTTAAATGAAGGATTCCCAAATTCATTGTAGTTATAGCATCTTCCTGCAAAGACATTTGAACTTCTTCCACCACTAAATCTGCCTCTAGAGCCCCTAAAATCTCCTCTTGCATCAACACCTTGCTCTTTACCTTTACTTGCTTCTTCTTGTTCCTCATTTGGCTGCCTTGATGTAGGGATTGATCCTCTCCCTCTTGTGTTATTTCCTCTACCTCAAATAGTCTTATCTTGCCTTCTTTTGATCTTTTTCTCCACCCTAATAGCCAATTGAAAACATTCTTCAATAGTATTTGGGTTAGCAACAACCAATTCATCTTGTATATTGAATCTAAGGCCACCTAGATATCTAGCCACCTTTTCAACTTCATCTTCATTTCTTCCTGACTTTATCCTTAGTTTATAGAATTCATCAGTATAGGTCTTAACATCTAAATCCTTCTGCTTCAAGCCTTGTAATCTCTTATACAATTGAACTTGATAATATTTTGGAAGAAATTTACCTTTAAGTCTTTCTACCATCTTGTCCCAAGAAGCTATCTTTGACTTACCTTTCTTTCTCCCTTATGCTTGCTCGTAGTCCCACCATAGAAGAGCATGACCTTTGAGTTTTGTCTTTGCTACCTTCACCTTCTGCTCATCTAAAATATCTTCACTTTAAAAGTGGTTATCAATGGCTTCAATCCAATCAAGCAACTCTTCCTCATTCAAATTTCCACCATACATAGGTAGATCAAACATTACCTTATGTTAATCACCTTTAACTTCCTTGAGCAACTTTTCCATCCTCTGATCTTCAGGGTCTAACTCCTCATCCACATCTTCATATTCTTCATCTTCTTCCTCTCACTCACTTTCATCATTCTCATCTCTTCTCTTCTTTGTCTCCAAGGTAGGAAGCCTTGCCAACACAACATTGTGTGAATCCAAAAGCTTGGCATGTTTCTCCTTTAACTCCTACAACTCTCTAGCAGCACCAACATTCTTAGGAGGCATCTTCACAAGTTTGTCTTTTCACCTTCCAACCTGCAAAATTCAACCAATCACCTACAAAATATCAAATAACTGAGCTTTGATACCACATGATAGCAACCTAGGTGGTGATGACCCCCCAACCAACACAAAAATGATCAAACTCAAACAAAAACCAACCCCTTCAACACTATTCTCAACTTTTCTCACACCCTTGAAGGCTTGTAGCCCTCAAAAATTGACTTTTGGAGATATCTTTTAGAGAAGGTCATACAGAGGTCAACCAAACACCAACTAAGACTTACCATAGAATCCAACACAACATAGCAAAGGTTTCAAGAGGTTTCTTTGAAACAATATAGAGAAACAATAGACTGCCCCTGGTTTTAGGCCACCAAATAGCCCTCTTTTACAAAGGAGGTACCTCTTAAACACCAATTTTTCACCAAATATCACTTGGTAGTCACCAATTGTTCTACAAAACATCAAATTTTACCAACAATTCTAATAGCCATGACCTTGAAGATGTCGATCCACTAAACCATCACTTTACATGCACATCACAAGGGTTTATTGAAATTCTTAACTCCCGAACTTACCAGACCTTACCAATTCCCCCAACACTTCATAAATACCCTGAAAAAACTCAAACAACCATTACATATAAGGTTCCTTCAACATTTTACCAAAACCCTTCTTTAACAACCCATTTTCACAATGAAAACTCATTATCCAACCCTAGGGCATCACCCCAAAACTAAAAACTCGCTTTCTTTTGCTTCAAAACTAGATGAACACCTAACCTACCATGTGAAAAGTCATTCTACTAAGAAAAATTCTATGACAGTAGGTGGAATGACTTAGTTCATTTTTTAAACCTCAAACAGACTCTTCACTGGGTTCCTATAGGCAGTTTCAGGAAAATGAAGAAATCTCCCTCAAATCTAAATGCTAGACTCTCAAACCTAGAACAAATGAGAGCTAATACATGCTACTACAAATTATGATTAATTTTAGAGCAATTATAAATAGTACGGTATTGTACAGTCCTCATAAAATTTAGAAATACAGGGAAATTGCAGAAATAAACATTTTTATTGATATGGAAAATCCATTACAATCTTCATCAATTAGTCCTTGAGACTTTTGGAGGATTTTTACAATTATTCCATTCAAAACTACCCATCCTAATGCCTATAACTTCCTTTTGAAATACCATGACCCTTCACCTTCCTAAAAGTTGCATTTTTGCAATTTTTTGCTTTGACAACTTTTTACATTTTTGCAACTTTTTGACACACTACCACAAATGACTCACCTAACACCCAATTACATATAAAATGGCCTCATTTGACCTTATTTAATGTAAATAGACCTTATATAATGCAAAATGACCCTAACACCTATACTTAGCATATTAACCTCTTGATGTAAACTTCATTGGCTTGGGTGGTCTTGCACCATACAACCCTTTTGAAATAGAACTCATGTCACATGAGTTGTGCCTTGTACCATGCTCCATCTTAACTCCACATAATATTTGATCTACAAATAACTTCCCATGGTTCATATAAAAAGATCTTGTAACCTGCCTTGCATCATTGGTCTTGTTTGCATATGAATAAGACTCCATCTTTGTAGTCAAACTTGCTAGTTGACATTTACTTGTTCCTTGATCAAAACCTGACATTGTTCCTATCTTCATGCCTACAAACAAACTCTTACCAATAGTTCCTTGGATGGTCTTCCCCTTCATCTCATCTTCATGCTTGCATCTGCCCTTAATTCTTTGTCCACTCTGTCCTATCAACACCAAGTACCATTGTACTACCATTTTTATAACCCTTTGTACCTACAGATCCTACTTTTCCTTTCACCTTACTTCAAATAAATGGACACACAATTGTTCCTATCAAGACATTATCATTCCAATTCACTGTCAACTTGCCCTTCAAACCTAAGTCAACCCTCTCACCTATTGTCCTGACATTTTCAAGCTTTGAAATAACTTTAGCACCTATATTTTTTTCTTCTTTCACAACCTCTGAAAGTTATTTCTTCCCACACCTGATTACCTTAGCCTCTTTACCCTTACCTTTGTCTTCTTCCGCAAGTGGAGTAAAAGTAAATTTACATCCATCTCTTTTCTATGGTGTATGTATTTTCTCTCCCATCATATAATGCATTCCTGTCAAACTACCAGGGCCTACCTAGGAGTAAGTGGCAACAATCCATTGGAAAAATTTCACAAACTACCTTGTCTTTATAGCTACCAATTTGAGATTCTACAACAACTTGTTCATTGACCAAAAGTGACTTCCCATCACTCAACCAAGACACCTTATATGGCAATTCAAATGGAATCTTTTGCAAATTCAATTTGCTAACCATTTCACTTGACACCATATTCTCAGTAGAGCCTAAATCAAACACAATTTTTTATACCTTATTCTTACAATTAAATGTGGTTTTGAAGAGAGTCTTTCTTTGCAATGGTTCCCTCACCTTTGTTGCCTTAAGTATGGTCTTCCTCATCATCAATGTTTCACTTATTTCAGGAGCAGCAAGAAAGCTTGAAGAATTGGTACTCTCACACTCCTCGTCTTGTACTATTTGAGCCCTCCTTTCAGTCCTCTTTTCACCTCCACTAGAGGAAGTACCAAACTTTTCAAGGAACTTAAATGAAGGATGCCAAAATTCATTGCAGTTATAGCATCTTCCTGCAAAGACATTTGAACTTCTGCCACCACTAAATCTGCCTCTAGAGCCCCTAAAATCTCCTCTTGCATCAACACCTTGATCTTTACCTTTAATTGCTTCTTCTTGTTACCAATTGTGCTACAAAAACATCAAATTTCACCAACAATTCTCAAAGCCATGACCTCTAAGACGATGATCCACCAAACCCTTGCTTTACATGCAAATCACAAGGGTTTATTGAAAGTCTTAACTCCCAGGCTTACCATACCTTACCAATGCCCCCAACACTTCATAAATACCTTGCACAAACTCAAAGAACCATTACATAGAAGGTTCCTTCAACATTTTACCAAAACCCTTCTTTAACAACCCATTTTCACAATGAAAGCTCACTGTCCAGCCCTAGGGCATCACCCCAAAACTAACAACTCACTTTCTTTTGCTTCAAAACTAGATGAACACCTAACCTAACATGTTACAAGTCATTCCAGCAAGAAAAATTCCATGGAACTAGGTGGAATGACTTAGTTCATTATTTAAACCTCAAATAGACTCTTCACTGGGTTCCTACAGGCAGTTTCAAGAAAATGAAGAAATCTCCCTCAAATCTAAATGATAGACTCTCAAACCTGAAACAAATGAGAGATAATACACGCTACTAAAAATTCCAATGAATTTCAAAGCAATTATAAATAGTATGGGACTGTACAATCCTCAGAAAATTCTAAAATACAATGAAATTGCATAAATAAACGTTGTTATTGATATGGGAAATCCATTACAATCTTCATCAATTAGTCCTCAAGCCTTTTGGAGGATTTTTATACTTATTCCATTCAAAACTACCCATCCTAATGCCTATAACTTCCTTTTGAAATACCATGACCCTTCACCTTCCTAAAAGTTACATTTTTGGAACTTTTTGACACACTACCACAAATGACTCACCTAACACCCAATTACATAGAAAATGGTCTCATTTGACCTTATTTAATGTAAATAGACTTTATATAATCCAAAATAACCCTAACACCTATACTTATCATATTAACCTATTGATGTAAACTTCATTGGCTTGGGTGCTTCTGCACTAGTGATAAAGGAACCCTAAGCATAAATGGAAATTTTCCTACACATGATGTCCTTATGTTGAAGGATTAAATGATAATCTGCTAAGTATCAACCAAATGTGTGAAAATGGATACAAAGTCACATTTAATGTTGGAGGCTACGAGGTAAGGAAATCAAGGAGATTAATAGTATAAGGAAAAAGAACTAAAAGCAATATTTACAATCTTTGTGAGGTCAATGGTCAAAGTTGTATGATAGGATCTAGATTGATGAGAGTTGGTTATGGGATAAGAGAATGGGCCATGTAAATTTTGATAATCTTATAAAAGTGAGTTCAATTGTCAAACACATTCCTAAGATAATGAAACCTGCAAACACCACTTGCAAGGAATGTGAGCAATGAAAACAAACAAGGGTTAGGTTTCAAACAAAAGAGTATTCAACTACAAAACCTTTGTAGTTAGTGCATACTGATCTTTGTGGCCCCACAAGGACAAAAGGATTGAAAGAAGAAAGGTACTTCATGTTAATAATTAATGATTACTCAAGAATGACATGGGTAAAATTCTTGAAGGATAAGTTTCAAGCATTTGAAAGATTCAAAAATTTTAGAGCCATGGTTGAGAAAGAGATTGGCAGAAGGATCAAATTCTTAAGATTAGACATAGGTGGAGAATTCACATCAAATGAATTCATAGAATATTGTGAGAAGCATGGAATCCAAAGACAATATTTAGTATCAATAATTCCACAACAGAATGGAATGGTTGAAAGAAATACTAGGATAGTCAAAGAGATGGCCAGAACAATGCTAAATGAGACCAAGTTACTAGATGTATACTGGAGAGAGGAAGTACATAAAATAATATATACTTTAAATAAAATTCAACTGAGATTAAACAACAAGAAGAAACCCTATGAACTGCAGTATGGAAAACCAACATCTGTTAAATACTTCAAAGTATTTGGTAGAAAATGCCTAATTAGGAGAGAAGAAGATAACTTAGGAAGCTTTGAATCAAGATGTGATGAAGGAATATTCCTTGGATATTCCACTCAAAGCAAAGCCTACAAATGACAAAACAAAATGATGTAAAAAATTGTAGAGAGTATTAATGTCAAGGTTGATGAAGATTTGAAGCATGTTGAACCTACTAGAGATAGCTATGAAGATGAATTAGAGTCTGAAGAAGAAGTTGCTGACGAAGAGTCTGAAGAAGAGAATGAAAAGGAACCTACAAGATATATTCAAAAGAGTAGAATATTGGAAACAAAGATGAAGGAGTTCAGACAAGGAGGAGAGTTGCAAAGAACAAAGAGCAAGTAAACTTTGCACTATTATTTGAAATAGAGCCCAAGAGCTATGTTGAAGCCAACAAGGATGAGACCTGGATAAAAGAAATGGAAGAAGAACTAAGCCAAATTGAAAATAACAAAACTTGGGAGTTAGTTCCAAGACCCTCAAGCAAGAATGTGATAGGAATTGAATGGGTCTTTAGAAATAAGCTTAATGAAGATGGAGTTGTTGTAAGAAATAAGGATAGATTGGTGTGCAAAGGGTATGCACAAGTTGAAGGTATAAGCTTTGAAGAAAAATTTGTACCAGTTGCTAGATTGGAAGCTATAAGAATGTTTCTAGCATTCTCTGCTCAGAAAGGATTCAAATTCTATCAAATGGATGTCAATTCTACTTTCTTAAATGGGAACCTACAAGAAGTTTACATAGAATAACTTGAAGTTTTTCAGCTATTGAAAGAGGATTATGTTTGTAGATTGAAGAAAGCACTATATGGTCTAAAATATGCATCTAGAGCTTGGTATTCAAGATTAGACCAACACCTACAATGACAAGGATTCAAGAAGGGATGTGCAAATAGAAATTTGTACTTCAAATCTAAAGGTGAGCATATGCTAATTGTTGTGTATGTAGATGACATTATTTTTGGTGGCATAAATGACAAAATGTCTAAGGAATTTTCTATCCAAATGCAAAATGAGTTTGAGATGTCTATGCTGGGAGAACTTTCCTTCTTCCTTGGTCTATAGATAACACAAACTAATGAAGGGATATTGTTAGAACATAATGTTATTAGGGGTCATACCCTTATAACATTTATATATTACTCTAATATAAGGTTATAAAATCTTATATATTATATGCTTATTAAGCATATCCCATTTGAAATAATTTTAGTCTAAATAATTAGATTATTGATTATTTATGCATGGGGGTTGTTGAATAGGTATGACTAATACCCTTTCAAGTATTATGTCACCCTTCCTTCTATATTTAAGGAGGTTCTCTCCCATTTGAGAGATGTGGAATTTGGAGATTATATTGTGAATTATACCACTGCAACATGAGGTATTATTGGCTATGTGGAAGTATGGAGAAGTGTTCCCAAAGTTCAATTTGTGTTATAATAGACCATTACATTGTAAGTGTTTTAATAAAATGATTCTTTATGGGGATTTTTACCTGAAAGGGTTTTCCCCATGTATATCTTATGTATTGTGTAACATCTATGCTTGTAAGATTCTCATTTTATTTATGTTATATCTTGTTTATAATGATTAAAGTATCCTAAGATCCTAATTTCTAACATGGTATCAGAGCAAGTTAGGCTTTACTAATTATTTTTACAAGTTATACTAGAAGACATGTTGAACTTGATGGGAAACATCTTTATGCTAAATCAACACATGTGGAAGGCCTTTTCTGTAATACATATGGTATGCCTCTTCTATTATTTTTTCATTGAAGCTAGTTAGGTCATATTAATAGTTTTTTGTAGGTTATGTCATTAAGTAGCTTGCAAATACTCATAAATTCAAAGTTTCCATATTCAAGTAAGTATATTTCATAAAGCTAGTTTGGAAAGGATGTGTTTATTTCTTCTATTAGTATTTTTTTGGAAGCATGTACAACCATTCACATATTTTTTGACATTAAATAAGAACAAATTTGAGATAATTTTTTTTGAAATAAATGACAACTAAAAATGTTCCCCCTAGTGACAACACTATGATCAAACAACTCTCTATATTCTATTCTTATTGATAATTAAAAACACTAATCAATAATAATTCAAAATAATGATTTTAAATTTTTGAAATCAAATAAATAGGTACTTAGCAACTCAAAAGACTCGACGAATTATCTATCCCATATAAAAGCATGATTTTGTATTTGCAAATAATTTGATTGGATTATCTTATTGATTTTATATGTTGATGGTATCGAAGTTTTTATTAACTACACTTCCCATTGACCGAGTAGATATAAAAGATGGCTTCCTTCCCCATGTTTTAGATCTGAAATGCCACCATTCTTCTGAAAGATCATACTCATTCAAAATGGTACGACTCTATATAAATCTCTAAAAAACAATACAAATTGAAGATCCACATTCTTTTATAAAATCTCCTCATTCCTATGAAGTAAGTATTTGCACAAAGAAAAAATAAAAGAATAAAAAAGATAGGAGAAGGCGTTGCCATTTTTTTGTCGATAACCATAAGAAATAACAGATTTTCAACCGTGCAAAAATTCTAGCAGATTTATTTTAAAATTAGCTTTATATTTCAAATTCTCCTGCATCATCTTCAATGGGAAAATATCAATGGATCACAAAGGATAGTAAAATCTGAGTATAAGCTTTATCAAATATAATGACCATTCCATTATTAAAGTCCCCTTCCACATATACAAACTAATATATGATATAATATAATCTAATAAGGGTATTGGATTCTTTGACACATCTCAAATAATGATATTGTTTAGTCATATCATTTTTAAGTAATTTCTATTAATTTTGTGATATGAACAAAGCATTATATCTATTATCAATATTTGCAACATTTTTTATGGTTTTCATGGAATCATATCATGCTATGATTTCATTTAGGGGACTTCATGGTCATATACCATGAATTGACGATGATTTATGATTTAATAATAAATGAGAGAATTTATCATCTATCAAATTTATTTTATCTTCTAAGAGAAGCATAAAGAATGTCACACTTAATAATTATGAAAATTAAGCTTTTTAAAATCCACTCTTATCTCCAAAATGAAGATATATCTTGATAATTCAAGAATATATGTAGTGACTTCATATGACTATCTAATTTGTGCTTCTATCTTTATTTCCATTTTTGCATAGTACATTATTTTCCATAATTATCCCAAAAAATCTTTAATTTTCTTAAAGAATTCTCATTCTTATTATATTAAAATGGCCACATTCATTCCCTTTCACTAAAACACAAGGATGACAAGGTGAATGAAAAGGTGTCCTAAAAATTTATTGTGTGTAAAGCACCTACTTATAATGGGTGGCTATCGCCATCATAAACTATCCAGGGAGCAAGCTTGGAAAGGATAGCTCACTCGTTGCTTAATTTTTTTTGGATAGTTACTATATGATTAGTAGCATGACTATTTTTTTGAAAGAAAGATGAAAATTATGGACCAATATTTTATGATCATTACTGAATAAAAAATGTGCATAATTAATGATGGTCCTTATTACTCCTATACCAAGAATCAAATTTACTTGATTATTGTGTTATTGACTATTTTGTTTCAATTCTATTATAGATTTTCTTCAAAATAAATTAAGCAAGTGCTATCCCATGTATGAGATATCTTCTATGTGTTTTTAACCAAAACTAAAAATACAAAAGTAACTCATGAAGAATCGCAACTTTGAAGATTTATAGAGAGTTTCAAATGGATACTTGTAAAAGTACCACTTTACTCTATGATAACTAGAGTTATTTTACTCTTACCAAAGAATCTCATTTCCAAAGAGAGAAAAGAACATTGAAAATCATGGGCACCTCACTCAAGAGAAAATATTCCATTTTAAAAGTTATCTCCAGTTTTATTCAAGAGAATGTATTCCATCATAAAATTTCTACTCAAGTAAAAGTATTTTATCATACAAAGTTCTCTCTAGTTCTATTCAAGAAAAAGTATTTTATCATAAAAATTCTCTTGAGTTCTATGCAGGGAAATGAATGTTATGAGAAAGAAGAAAAATATTGAAATATTAGCCATCACTTATAAAAAGCCTTTGTATAGTGATTGGCCTTAGGTAATTCCATTAAGGGCGGAGGTGGGGGGGGTGGGGGAGGGTGTGGGGGGGGTTGTGGGGGGGGGGGGGAGGGGTGTGCATAAAACCACCTAACATGCATAATATAAGACCTATAGGCATTATATGCTCCAAATTCAAATAAAATGCTTGGCCTTAGGTGATGCCATTGAGGGGGAGTGTGCATGTAAATTCCACCACCTAATGGCTAAATCCTAGATGTATAAGTCCTATGGGAATATATTAAATTTTTTCTCTCTGTAAATCTTCCACTTATAAAAGCATTGTATTAAGTCCTAAGGGCAATATGTAATGAACCTGGGGTGAGGCTAATTTGAGGAGGAGACCCGAGGTCCAATAAAATTCTTTATAGATACTCATATATAGCATCATTTTTAGAACACTCAAATTGTAAATTATGATAGGATGATCTTCATGTAGTCTAGAATGCATGACTTTCATTTTGGCATGTATTTGTTTCCATATTCATCACTATCAAAGAAGACCTACATTTTTGGGGTGCTTCATTTTTTCTTTTATAGAAATTGACATGTGATGCCTCCTATTAACATTAAGGGAGAGTGTAAGAACATAATGTTATTAGGGCTAATACCCTTATAACATTTATATATTGTTCTAATATAAGGTTATAAAACCTTATATATTATATTCTTATTAAGCATATCCCATTTGAAATAATTATAGTCTAAATAATTAGATTATTGATTATTTATGAATGGGGGTTGTTGAATAGGTGCGACTAATACCCTTTCAAGTATTATGTCACCCTTCTATATTTAAGGAGGTTCTCTCTCATTTGAGAGATGGGGAATTTGGAGATTATATTGTGAACTATATCACTATGCATATGAGGTATGATTGGCCATGTGGAAGTATGGAGAAGTGTTCCCCAAGGTCGGTATGTGTTATAATAGACCATTCAATTTTAAGTGTTTTAATAAAATTATGCTTTATGGGGATTTTACCCAAAAGGGTTTTCCCCATGTATATCTTGTGCAATGTGTAAAATCTATGCTTGTATAATTATCATTTTATTTATGTTATATCTTATTTATAATGATTAGTATCCTAAGATCCTAATTTATAATAGATATTCATATCTCAAACCAAGTACGCTAAGGAGATGCTCAAGAATTTTGGGATGGAAGATAACAAACCAATTGGTACCCCCATGATAACTAGATGTAAATTAAGCAAGACAAATGAATCCCTAGATGCAAATTAGACCATGTATAGATCAATGGTAGGTAGCTTGTTGTACCTAATGGCACCAAGACCTAATAGCATGCAAGAAGTGTACATGATTGCAAGATTTCAAACCTCTCATAAAGAGTCTCATGTCAATGTAGTAAAAATAATTTTTAGATTTATCTTTAAAGCACAATTGACTATTGACTGTGGTATCCCAAAGGTGGACATTTCACTTTGACAACATATACAAATGTTGATTGGGAAGGAAGTGTGGGTGATAGAAGAAACAATCATGGTGGTGCTTTCTTTCTTAGAAACAAACTTGTTTTATGGATGAGCAAAAAGCAAGAATCAGATACTCTTTCTATAGCTCAAGCAAAGTATGTTGTAGCAATGGCATGTTGTACTCAAGTGGTGTGGATGAAATGAACACTTAAAGACATCAAGGTAGAATACAAAGAACCTATCTCTATTATTGTAGACACGCAAAATATGCATACAGGTCAATCCAATGGTTTAATCAAATAATAACATTTCATCTCTTATAAATCATTCAACCTTTATCTTGCATCATCCATTTAATTAAATAAACCAAGACTTTATTTAATTAAGTCTCAAAATTCATATTTCTCCTTTTCTGATTTAAATAAATCAAATATTTAAGTCATGAAATTCAAACTAACCTAATCATCATTAATTTAATCTAACCATGATTAAATGCTAATCTTACCCACTTGCATTCTCTAGATTATGCCACTTGCACAAATGAATCCATTTATTGATTTATTAAAATCATCATTTTCACTCAGCATGGCATTTATGGGGAATATTCTCTCAAGTTTGAAAAATATGACAAGTTTATTTGTCCCTCCAACATTGCATTTATTTCTCATTTTCTTGTCCCCCTCTCAAAATTTATTGCCCAAGTTTGAATTTGAAACTCCCTCTCATGGGCACACTTCCCAAATCTTGCACACCCCTTGGCCTATCACCACTTGACAAGTGGCCTCTTCTCATTGGTGGATCTTTAGTCCCACATTCACCCATTTGGCCCACTCTCTCATCAAGAAAATCTACAAATAGATGCATCATTCTTTAAGCAAATCCTCCACAAATCTCCACAATCACTCGTGTAAAGTCACTCTCTTCAGGAGAACTGATTTTGCCCACCTCATATAGTAGGTAGTAGTTGGATTTGAAAGACGGGTAGAAGCACATCACCATCCATGAATGTTGCATGCTTATCAGTTAATTTTGGCACAACTGCTCTACTCAACTATCATTTTGCAATTGTCCCTCAAGTGATAATGGTTGCGAACATTGCAGATTGTTATTGTGTTGCAAATGAAACTACTGCTTCTGGGTATTTTGATTTAGCCACAACCCTTGAGATTCAATAGTTGTTGGTAAATTTCCTGGCGATATCATTTCTTTAGTTTGTGGTTGTAAAAGGTATTGATATTATTGGTATAAGGGTTCTTGCTTCAATGAGAGATTCGAGGAAAATGTGTTTATTCTGTTCTGTTCAAGTTTAGAAGGAAAATAAAGTTTGTTTTGTCCATTATAAGTTAGCAGTTTGAATCCCTTGGGCTCTATTTTTGTTACAAAACAAAAACGTAGAGACTCTTTGCCAGCTGATCATGGAGAGAACAATCTTAGCATACATTGAATAGCTATCATGGAGGAAATAATTCAATAAGAGGCTAGTATCGTATTCTTTTTAGGTCATCATGATGCTCAGGGAATAGCGTGCATTATCGACCATAAACTTGTTATTCTGATCATAGCTCTCTATCTAATGACATTAAATTTTCTTTCCTTGGTAAATTTTGTTGGATTGAGGCTATTGGAGTTTAAAATTTGTGGATATATTTTTTAACAGTATGAGATCTATGTGGCCCCGCCTCCGCAATCATCCATTAGAAGCAAGCAACTGTAGTATTAACAAGAGGATCAATGTGTCTTGGCATTCTCCGTGACTCGAGGGAATGAATTTTTTTTGCTGGATCTTGTTGCATAGTTCTGTCTACACATACCACCTCTTGAACATCTGAAAATTCTTTAGAATCTAAACTTGGAGATTTTGGAGCACACAAACTTGCAGATTAAAGCTGCAGCAAAAGACGTGGGGTGCACACGCAGGAGACACATTTAAAGTTCAGCAATGAGCTTAACCAAATCCTAAAGTCTTCAAAAATTCCACCATATGTAGTCTGAGCACTGTCAATTCTTTTTTTATTTGTTTTCATGGACAATATTGACTCTCTTTGTTCCAGATCAGATTTGTGCAATACTGGTGATATGTTATACTGACTGGTTGTACGAATGATGAGTAATCAAGGAAGGGAGCAAGATTTATCACAAAATGTAAAAAGAAAGTCAACTAGAAATTAAGGGTGAGATATCACGAATCAAAGTGACTGACAGAAGAAAATGACGCCATGGATATCTACACTCAAATCATATTCTTCAGGCTATCATGATGCTCGGGGACAACCATCGACCATCATTATGAATGCAACGAGAAAATAAAGATTTCTGCGTACACATTGTTTATGTTTGTGCAGAGATTCAGGGAGGACGTTGGAATAATTGTTGAGCACGACTTTGATTTGAAGCATTCTATCACACAGTTCATGTGTCTTGTTTCTACTCTCACCGCTTCTAGTTGCCTGAAAGTTTCTAAACGCCTCTTCGTTAAAGTTTCTGACGCCTATTCAACAAATCAACTTTGTGCATATCCTGCGACTGTTGTGTTCTGGCCAAACACATTTGGTTGAAGTTTTTTTAGTTTCTTTGGTTTCAAAGATCATTAATGCATAAAGAGGGAACTCACGTCACTTTACTGATGAAGCAATAAATTCAGTCGCTGGCTTTCTTTCTTTGAAGCATTCTGTAAAATAGTTCACGTGTCTTGTCTATGCTTTCACAGACTGCATTTGCTTGAAAGTTTCTAAAGCCTTCTCATTCGATTTTTACACCTGCTAATTGCATTTAATTTAAAAAATTTTGTCTTACAGGCCAAGGGATATTTAATGAAGGAAATTGGTGATATGTTTTTATCAGCCAACTACCATCTTTGACTTTGCTGCCCAACCAAAATACATCGATGTTCTCTTTTGTCTTATAGTGGTGCAAGACTGTTGTTGTTGCTCTGTTTCATTGATTACTAGAGACCCACAATCAGCTAAGGCGCCATCTGCAATTGGTCTTTGCGCCATGTCTTCTCAAGGCTCGATGGAGGCCTATATAGGGAGTAGAGGTTTGAAATTAAAATCTTCCCACGTGGTTGTGTACTACGTCCACAATTAAAGAGTAAAGGAGGTCGCTGCTGTGTTCAAATAGATCTTCCCAAGCAATCTTGTCCTCTCCTCATATCACATCAAAATTCCTCGGAGTGTGAACCAATGAGAAAGAAAACAAAGACTAACGAATGAAAAAAGGAAAACAAAGAAAAGAAAAAAGATGAAAAAAGGTGAAGGTTGACGTCAAGATCACACATTGAAATCAAGTGAAAGCAAGCAAGATTGGAGTGAAGCAAAACTGAGCATCAAACTTGAAATTCAAAAAACATTTTTTAATGCTTGAGGGCTTCCATTTCATGCTTTAATTTTCTGATTTAAGCCAACTATATCATTGTTTTCTTTCAAAGTTAGGCAAAAATTGAACCTTAGACACCTACTAGATTTTGATTTGGTTCCAACAATTGAACAAATCAACTTCACATTTCCTTTGGTGCTTAAAACGAATCAAATCATTGCTTTGAAGGATAAAATGAATGTGTGCCTTTATTGTTTTGTAATTATTTACACAAACTAATATCATCAAAAGACGTATGCGCTTCTCTCGCACCTCACAGTGATCTAGAGAATCAAAAGGCTTTTGGTGACATTAAGTTACATAAATAATTTCCCATACACACTTCGATTTTGGTTTAAAATTGAACATCTTGTGCGAGTGTGAGTAGAGCATCATCGCGTATATTCTCTTTCTTTGAGTCGTCAAAGATTGATCGAGTTACGGATTTTGTCTTTGGTTGCTTTTGTTTATCCTAGAGGGCCTGCCTTGGGGAAAAAGTACTCACCCAAGGGAACGATTCAACCGATAACACTCTAAAGCCAAGAGCATTTCCAATCGGGATATAAATGTGGGTATTGGAGTAAATTCCAGTATCACGTGGTTGGCTCCGACGAGATGGATCCGAAAGGGGACTCTCATTGTATGGGTCAATCTCCATGAGCGGAAAGTCCGAAATAGAACCCTTGTTTTGTAGTGACCAATTAACCCATTCACCAAGTTTTTCAAAGTGGTGCATTGGAACTTAGATTCCAAGAAGTTACTTGCCATGTCCGATCTTGGTTGAAGTATAGAGGTTAAGAATTCATTCTTAACATTCATTTATACTCTTTCCTTGGTTGCATGTAAAATCATCTCTTCTATGAAGGGCATGAGGCAAGCCCACTAAGAAAAACCTACCAATTGAGCTAGGACATCATATTGCTTGTGGTTTGAAAACATAGTGCTTTTATCGAAAACATTTGAAAACCAACATTCAACATGAGCATTAAATCTCAAATCCTTTAGGAGAAGCAAATATCCTTGAACAAATTCACATGTTATTGCTTGCCCTTGGGATTCGTATCCTTAGAGGCATCTAAGGATTTGGATTTGATCTCAATTTTCTCCTACTAAGGTCAACATTAGGTGACTCTTGCCTCAAATTTCCTTGGTTTCCACATAATACACTTTGTGGGATAAGGGGAAAGTTGAGACATTAGACATCTAGATTGAAAACCTAATCAAGAGTGTGTTTGTGGTAAAAAGAATCCATTAAGCAAAAATTGAATCAATTGGACCCCACACATGTGCTTGGAATCTTTTGGTCATATGGTTTTCATGCAAACATTGGTCTTTTGATTTTGAATTACTCTTAGAGAAAGGCATGTTCTTCACTATCTTGGCCTAGTAAACAAGTCCTTCCTAGGTTCATTTAGGATCAAAATCAAACACTTCATCCATTCCAAACATTTATCAAAATCCATCCCACCAAACAACTTTAGAGCTTTGGAAACATCATTCTAGACTTGGGTAAATCATCAAACCCAAAATCACCTTGTTTAGTTAGGAGTATGGGAATGCATCATTTCTCATACCTCTAATTAAATCATCAATCCTTTGAACAAATTCATCCTAAAATAACATCTTACATCTTAGGGTTTACAAGTTCATCATCCAAATCAAACCAATCAAAATCAAACCCTGAGTCTAGCATTGATCCAAAGTTCCTAAACATTCAACACTCATATCATTTTACACACTTCATCCTTCATCTTGTCATTAGGTCTTAAGAACCTTAGAGGTCACTTTTGCAACAAGGTCAAAACACAAGGAGAACATGGAATATAAACTTGATCCATACATCATGAGTAATCCAAATCAACTAAGCTATCAAAGCCTTACAACGTTGATTGATTATCAACACTCACATCTATACAATCCATACATGGGATCATTACCTTCTACAAATTTCAATGGAACAACAAGTGTGAGTATGCTCAAATAAAATATTGGAACACATTTCCCAATGGTAGATCTAAATCCAAACCTACAAGTCTTTCAACCGAACAATCAAAGCATGAGCCTTCAAACGAACAACGTCATCCCACCAAATCCCTACAAGCCAAATGAGAATGTACCAAGTACAAGTTTTTGAAACATGAATCCGGAAAACTTTGGGATAAATATGTTTGCAAATCACACAAATGTTGTTCAAAGTCCAAACAAGATGCTAACGACTCTAAGGCAAGGTAACACCATGCAAAATCAAAGTTACCTAAATCAAGACAATGTTCAATTTCAACCTATCATGCCAAATCTGAACATCATCCCAAGTCAGAACAATGTCCAAAATTGATTTTTCCATGATCTGAATCAAACACCACGAGTGTACATCCCAAATCTGCTTGAACAAAATCCAAATCAAGGGAGTCAAAATCAAGATCAAATTTCGCTAGAACAAATTGCTTCACATTCCAAACTAATTGAATTATTGAGCCAAGAGATATCTTCTCTCCAAAATCAATACATTCCTCCATTGGTTGAACTATGTTATCAAAGCATTGAGTTATATCCACAATTGCATCAAGAATAACATCTCAAATGGCAAGAAGTCAGATATCAAGATCAACAACATCAACAACAAACCCAATCACCACATCTCAAAGATCAATCACCACAAGGTCAATTTAAAGTGCAAATCTCACAAGGAAACAAGCGAAAATACACACCACTTGGGAGACCAATCGAATCAGTCCTACAACAATTGGTACAAGAAAATCTCATCAAAATTCCCGTTTATGTGAACTATCAAGAACCAGCCATAAAACTGACAAGGTATAATGAGAAGCACCTTTGTGATTATCATAGAATAAAGGGACACAAAACATCAGATTATGTTCGACTCAAAAAACTCATCCAAGACCTGATTGATCAGAAGATAATCACTATTGGGGAAAATGATAGCATTGGCAATCTCTCCACCACGACTGTGGAGAACAAGGAGAAAGATCAATCCATCACTGAGAACCTTGAAGTTGTGTCTACTCCATCAAATGATCAAATGAACATATGTCAAGAGTCACTTCTCAATCATGATAAAAATCCACCAACAATACCCAATAATGATCCAATTCAAGAAATGTCAACATCATTTGACCCTATGGTTTAAAACATTGGAAATCCCTCCACCACAATTGTTGAAAACAATGATCAAGATCTATCCATCAATAAAGATATTTTCGCTTCATCCAACGAGGCATCGGCCAATGATCATGTTGAAAATGTCTCTACATCACCTAATGAGTTAGAGGGCATATCTCAAGAATTTATTCTAAAGTATGATCAATGTCTTTCACCAAAGTTTAGCAATGGTCCTTTCCAAGACATATTGACATCCTTTGACCTCATGATTGCCGATATTGAAGGAGTCTTCAACTCAACGCCTAATCCAAGTCCACTTGAAGATCAAGAAGATATTAAGCCACTTCCCATGCCTAATAAAGATATCCAAGAACCATTTGTAAGCAATCCATCCTTTGAAACTGACCCATGTTAGGAACTTGACCCAAAGCATGTCGAAAGCAATCCCAAAATAAATCAAGATCAAAAATTTGTATCTCCAAGATACTACAATAATCTAATGGACACTCTCTTATCTATGCAAGATGATCATATCCACATAGCACTTACTCCTCCATCTACCCATGAGATGCTTTCTATGGATAGACACGTAGATGATCTTCAGCTGGAACAAGATTCTATTACACAAAAAGAGCATATTATTAATTCCTACAGTCAAACTGGGTTATCAACATCAGGATCAAATATATCCCAAATGTAGACTAAGGACATCATGAATAAAGATATCGAACATTATCCACTCAAGGAAGCAAGTCAGATAGAACAGTATAATCCAGAGTTAGTAGAGTGACAAATTGAAACAATGTCACCTATGATGGTTATTTATCAAAGAATGCTTATTGAACAAGAGCTCTTGGAACATGTGGAATCAAAGAATGAAGGTACTACTTCCACAATACTGGGGGAAACTTTGTCTCAAGCAAACATCAACATAGGGAGCATGAGGAATCCTTATGACGAAACCGATGCCAATACTACAACCAGTCACGTCATGAATCATCATCCACCCATCACCCCATCCACGAATTAGGACCAACATCAAATGAAATATTTGAATCAAAGTACAAAGGACATTATCAAAGAAAAAGGAGCTAAGAAGCATATCAAAAAAATCAAATACGCATGGGTACCAAAGAATACAAGGAAAGATTATCCCTATCAAACTCCATCAGTCAAAGAAACTATGGGGCATAATCAAAAAGGGAAATGTATCCATTAAAGATGTCTACAAAAGAAAAATCAGGCTTTTCAAGCGATGTATAAAGTGTATCAAGCAGTTGGTCCTAATTCCACACACACTTTCGTATCCACCCATCATTGCTCATCTTCCCAAGTTTGGAGAGTCAAAGGTTCCAAACTGTCAACCAATCCATCTCCTATCCCTAAACACACTCCATCCACGCCTCCACGCATGATATCCAATTCTCATATTGACCATGTATTGGCAACAACCCTTCATCATAAGGATTCAGAAGGCACTCTATCGTGATGTGCACACAAAGACAAAGTTAACTCCGGTATCAATGAAGCAGATCAAGACCCTCAAAAGTTGTATTCAAGTGCACGTATCTTAGCAAAGCAACTTCTTTGAGAAAGATATCGATGGCACATTATGATAGGGGCATCTACATCAGCAACACCTTGTGATTCAACATGAGTTTAAAATCTTTCAGAAAAACCAAAAAAATCAAAAAATCAGAAAAATCCAAAAAATCAGAAAAAGGATTGAAAATAGTAAAGAGAAAAAAAATTGTCCTCTAGTGAAAACCGCATGGGCAGTGCTTTGGGCAAGTACCATGACGAAAACCTGGAAAATATGCATCATGTGTAGAATCGAGCATCTATGTGTGCCACTTCAGGTGAAAGCATCTCATCCCATCCATAATAAAGCCAACATTCCATCCATGTCAGCCATAATAAATTCATTATCCATAAACCATTTATCCAATCTATTTTCATCCATGTGCATATGTTTGCATCCATATTCCAAGTCATCTTGATCTTGAAAAATTTTGGTGCACACTTTATGCTTGCTTACGTGGTAAAACATCTTGACATGGATCATTTTCATTGATCCTATCCTATGTAGCATTATCGGAACCATGAAGCATTATCCAATGAGCTTTCGTTATCTGAACACCTTATCTTATCGCAAGATAATCCTTGGAATCCTTGGCGTACTTACCATATCCATCCATCCATACACCTATCCAGGAACCTATCCATGACATTGTTAGAAAACCAAGATCACCTTCATGCAAAGGGATACCTGTCACATGCAAAAGACATGCAGAACCAAAGAAGATGTTATGTAAACCTCAAAGTAAAAATGCATTAAGAGAATCAATTATTACAAAGAGATCAATCCTTATGAAGGAGATCAAGAAACCCTAAATGAAACCCTAGTGTGCACACTTAATAATTAATCAATTATTAATGTGCCTAAGTTTAGCTTAAGTAACTAAAGGAATAAGTGACTTAATTAATTAATCAATATGATATAATTAATTAAGCATAATAAATTATTACTCTAACAGACATTCCATACATTGCTGGACACTGGGGGCAGATATTTATCTCTTGCTTCGAGAATAAATCTTGATCTATACCCTCCAACTTATGTGTTGATCCGACCATTGGCAAATGTGAAATCAAATTGGTCAAGAATCTGTAATCCAAAATCCAAATCACTAGCCCATGGCATATTTTGGCGAGAAGACATTCCTTATCAAGCTTCATCTTCCATCGAACATCGATCCAAACAATCAATATCAATTGCATCTAACACACCCTTCAAACGTCACATCAAATCATCCAAATAACTTTTGTTCCAAATCAAGCTTCATCAATCCTAATCAATCGAATCCAATCAATCCATCATCTTAGGATATTCGTCCTTATTTGTGTGTTGCTTAACACTATCATTGCATTGTTGTGCATCCTCAACAATGTTATCATCATCAATCCTGATCAATCAATCCTTGCATTGTTGTGCATCCTCAACAATGTTATCGTCATCAATCCTAATCAATCAATCCTTGCATTGTTGTGTATCCTCAACAATGTCATCATCATCATTAATCCATCGGGATCTTCGGGACTCACTAACCTTTAGCTTGGTCTTTCAACAAAAATCCTAAATAGGAGAACCGATATCACACATGTCCATATCCAAATCGTCAAAATCATGCGAAAAAAAAAACCAAAAACATTCAAAACACATCAAAAATTCAAAAACACTCAAAAAATCAGAAAAACATCAAAAACATTGAAATTCGAACTACGTCGTCTCTGAGCTTAAATGTAGGCAAGGCTAATCTTCAATCAGCCCCCGAGACATCAAAAATCCAAAAACATTCGAAAAAACACAAAATCCAAAACATTCAAAAAATCAAATGCAAATCCAAAACATCGAAAATCGAAAATCAAAACATTTGAAAAATTTAGAAACCAAAAAAAAATTTCAAAACATTGCAAAACATCCAAATATTTGAAAAAAAATCCATCCACCTCATCTCGCTTGCACCCGCAATAAACACCACTCATAATAAACATATCGTCATCCTCAACCTTTAGTGAAACAACTAGAAACAAGTCTAGCAGGTTAAACATGAAAACTCAAAAGTGTCAAGTCTCAAGTCTAAGTCAGTACGTAAACAAGTTGGTCAATTCTTGGTGTCGATAGTCCATCATCCAAACAGCCCCATATCAATCATCTGATAACATCATGTCCTAGGATGAATCCTTCCTACAAGGGGCATTATTTATCAGAAAGAACACTTTGGATAAACGAAATGACGTGCTGCCATCCACTAACATGTCCTAGGATGTATCCTTCCTACAATGGGCATTATCTTTGGCAAT